>PIJE02002200.1:45622-55622 GCA_002895965.2 Coryphaenoides rupestris
TATATGACGTACTTCTCAGCCTATTTACAGTAATATGCAAGAGAGATCCTTTCCGAGGGCCACGTTTTCCCAGGGCTGTTGTTAATCACACCGCTAAGCTTCATTTAGAAGTCAACAGTTGGTGAAAACGACCACCAAGTTCAGCCAGAGTTTAGTCCGCCTGTCCAGCGATGCTGATATTGCACCATGTGAACGGACTTTCCCTCCCAGGGGAATAGAGCAATGTTAACATTACAGGTTTTTTTTTTTTAACAGTTGCTATAGTTATTTATATATACAGTATAAATATACAGTATATATATATAGCTCGCAGACGTCTGGTTATAGGATGGGCTATCGTTGTCGTCTGCGGTCAAACCGTTGAGTGTGTGTGACTCCAGAGGTCTGAGCACGGAGGATATGAGTCGTCCATGTTTGGGACGAGCGCATAAATATGTCGACGCGCAACGTGGCTCCTGGATGAGGCCCGGGATCATAATGACAAAAAGATGAGATTTTTCTTTTCTCTTGGCCCTTACTGCTTGCTGTTGGTGCCAAATTGCCAAACGCTTGACAAATCCCCGTATTCTAAATCTTGTACTGTTGTACAGAACACATCATCACTCACATCATGCCTGATTGACTGGATACACACACAGCACACGCACGCACACGCACACATACGCACGCACACGCACGCACACGCAGACACACACATACAGAAGGATCATCTGGAAAACACATCGGTTTGTGTTTTTTTGCGTCTGTTGGGGGGGGGGGATCATACAGCAGTACAGCAGCAGCGTGTTGCTCAACGTTGGTGTGTGTGTGTGTGTGTGTGTGTGTGTGTGTGTGTGTCTGTGTGACTTTATTAATAAAGACACACTAATAAACTGCCGGACTATAAAGATGAGGACACATGAGGACACAGATCTCGACCAATGTCGTGTCGTTATGTCGTTATTAAGCGCAACAAGGACGCATGCAGGGTAGAGGACAGATATTAGTGTGTACTGATACATGTTCTGGCCTCTTTATGGTTGGTTATGAATATGTGCTCTGAAAGGGCTCTCATGCTGAAAACAAAACTCGGAAATACAGCCTGATATTATGAACTGTTTAGTCACTGATCATAAACTAAAATTGAAATTGTGAATGTAAACTAAAATTGTGAATGTACTATGACGTACTTCTCAGCCTATTTACAGAAATATGCAAGAGAGATCCTTTCCGAGGGCCACGTTTTCCCAGGGCTGTTGTTAATCACACCGCTAAGCTTCATTTAGAAGTCAACAGTTGGTGAAAAACGACCACCAAGTTCAGCCAGAGTTTAGTCCGCCTGTCCAGCGATGCTGATATTGCACCATGTGAACGGACTTTCCCTCCCAGGGGAATAGAGCAATGTTAACATTACAGGGTTTTTTTTTAACAGTTGCTATAGTTATTTATATGTACAGTATAAATATACAGTATATATATATAGCTCGCAGACGTCTGGTTATAAGATCGGCTATCGTTGTCGTCTGCGGTCAAACCGTTGAGTGTGTGTGACTCCAGAGGTCTGAGCACAGAGGATATGAGTCGTCCATGTTTGGGACGAGCGCATAAATATGTCGACACGCAACGTGGCTCCTGGAGGAGGCCCGGGATCATAATGACAAAAAGATGAGATTTTTCTTTTCTCTTGGCCCTTACTGCTTGCTGTTGGTGCCAAATTGCCAAACGCTTGACAAATCCCCGTATTCTAAATCTTGTATTGTTGTACAGAACACATCATCACTCACATCATGCCTGATTGACTGGATACACACACAGCACACGCACGCACATGCAGACACACGCACACACACGCATGCACACGCACACACACGCACACGCACACACGCACGCGCACACGCAGAAACACACATACAGAAGGATCATCTGGAAAACACATCGGTCTGTTGGGGGGGGGCTGCCCCCCAACAGACAAGACAACAAGACAGTTTTTAGTTTTAGTTTTCTTGTTTTGTTGAGTTTACCCAAAATGCAATGCAGTGCAGTTGGCAACAAAAGTCGGTATTGTTCCAGCTAATGCAAAGGTCACGAGAAAAAAACTAACAAAAAAAACGGAACAATAACGACAGAATAATGGTTTTGATCTTTAAATCACCCGAACAATTTATTGGGAAAAAGTAGAGGGACCTCAGGCAGACATTTTGTCCCGGGAGGGAAGACATAGGTCAGTGCTCACCACTCCCCCAGAAAACTATTGATTTACTACCCAGAGGACAACGTTTAAAGGACGCGCGCATGCATGAACACACACACACACACACACACACACACACACACACACACACACACACATCCACACACACACACACACACACACACACACACACACACACACACACACACACACACACACACACACACACACACACACACACACACACACACACACACACACACACACACACACCCTGACTCACACACACCGATTTAATTAAGACTCCAGCCTCCTCATAATATTTACACAGAAATCAGTATTTCTAGAGGCCTTCCCGTTCCCCCGGGTGCATCCTAATTAACCTGACAGAAGTTCTCTCCATTCTTAGACGACAGTCAGGTGTTCGATAGCCTCTCCCAAGGACAGTAAATGACAGCATTTAGCCATAGCATTCACTGAGTCATTTGAGAGGAGGATTGTGTGAGGATACTTGTGTAAGGATAACTTACACAGTGTATCCTGTGCTGGAATAACAGAGAGAGAGAGAGAGAGAGAGAGAGAGAGAGAGAGAGACAGAGAAAGACAGACAGACACCCATTGTACTATACACACATGTGTTGCCTCTGTTGTCATTTAAAACTAAATCTGTGTGTGTGTTTGTGTATGTGTGCGCATGCATGTGTGTGTATGTGTGTGTGTGTGTGAGTTGTGATGATTGCTAGTAAACAAGGACTTAGGTCGTAGACTCGGGCAACCAGACATCTCCATTTTAAAAAAAATGTATTAATAGATGTTTAAATGGAAAAGGCTCGAGCTTGTTTATGAATGTTAATTTTGGAGACAGTTGGTTATTACTCTCTCGTCTGTGTGATAGTTGTGGTGCTGCCTTGCTACGCTGGGGGGTCTATTTATTAACTTTATGCCGTAAGCTGCCATGGCCGGTCATAAACAATAAGCTATCAGTACAACACAGAACCAGTCCCTGTTCCAGGGACCACATCTGTGGTTCTGCGCTGGCGTATTAGTATTAGCGTGCTTGCAGCAGGCGCAGCTCCGTCAGTGGGCTACGGCGGCGCGAGCAGGCGAGCACAGAGGGGAAATCAATACTGCTTTTGTCAGTGGAGCTAAATGGGCTCCCTCAGGTTGCCTTCTGACAGGTCTCAGAGCCGCACGCCCCTGAGCCTACACACAGCCTCCGTCTCCCACGCACACACACACAGACACACAGACACACACACACACACACACACACACACACACGCACACACACACACAAAGCCTCCCACCACAGCAAATGATTGGCCCATTGTGACAGAGACTATAAGGCGTACGCTTATGAAATATTCAGTCATGTTGGTGTTGGGTGAAAAAAACAAAAACTGCCTGTGTGAAGAAAGTCAATGGAGGGAAATGCAGCCATGGGGTTTGCAGAGTTTGTGTGTGTGTGTGCGGGTGTGTGTGTGTGTGTGTGTGTGTGTGTGTGTTAACTGATCTTTTCTTCTATAGAACGAGCAGGGAATTCTCCATCTCCGCCACTAGCCACTCCAGCTATATATATTCTCGAAAGATATGATTTATTTTTCCCAACCGGCTCCTCTCTGGAGCACAATGAAATGCAGCTTTCTGTTGGAGCGACTGAAAGTTAGGTGTTTTAAAACAGGGTTGAGTTCAAATATGTTTTCTGCGAATACATGAACCTAATGTACGAGATTAAAACTGTACCTTTTGTGTGATTTAGGTTTAGAATGGACTGACCATTGTGCGAATTAAGTGTTTTGTTCCGTTTCTTTACTTTCTTGTTGTTGTTTTCGGTTCCTTCGAGAGAATTGAGAGTTCCGTGCAAAATAGATTTTACCCACTTAATACTTAGCACATTTTACTGTGGACAAAAGCAGTTGCGGCCATCTTGGCTTACAGGAGAAAATGGAGACCAGAGAAGGAGAACACAAATTTGTTTTCTTCTACTTCGTTTGTGGTTTCTTGGGGAAAATGTTGCTTTTGTCTATTCTAGTCTAGTTTTAAGTTCTTGGGGGCCGCCCAGGCCCAAAGATCCTGGGTTCGATGTCCGGAGCCTACCTGCAATCTTCCCCGAAAGCGGGCCGATCCTACCACCAGGTATCAAGGTGAAAATATGATGGAAATGGTCATGTGACTATACCTCTAGTGACATCACAAGTGGCAGTGTCCGTCCGCCCAGATGTATGATGGGTAGATCAGTCTACCAGCCTTCCCAGTGGACCGTAACAAACTGTTTGGCGTATCTAGTATCCATCCATTCATCTGTCATACGTCCGGGTGGACACTACCACTTGTGATGTCACTAGAGGGTAGTCACATGATCATTTTGAATCACGCTCACACCTGGTGGCATAACCAGGGGCCCATTAAGCTCAGGGAACTGAGAAACCTTTGGGCCGGGAGCCAAGAAGTCATATAACCCGGGGATCTGAATCTAATATGTGGTGCAACGCTAGCCTTGTTATTATGCTGTTATGGCTCCGGCTCTGTTTATGTCATTAAGCCATGAGGAGAGGAGCTGGTTGGAAATGTCGCAAGAGTTTCCCTTACTTTAAGATTTTCATTAGATGAGATGATGTCTGTGGTCCTGTTTGTATTGTATAATAGTGTGTGTGTGTGTGTGTGTGTGTGTGTGTGTGTGTCTGTGTGTGGTTGTGGTGTGTGTGTGTGTGTGTGTATATTGGCATGACGTGGCAGACGTGGTCGGAACGAAACACAACTCGCGGTCACACGATTCCAGACGTCGCCGTTGAGGTGGCGGGCGAGACGGGAGCCAACACACACGACGACAAGGGCGGTCAATCACATCCCATCAACAAATACAACCCCGGAGAGCGGAGTACGGAGCAGTTGGCGGGTCGTTTCCCCGTCCCCGACCACCCGAGGGAAACGAAGGCCGTAAAAAAAACAAAAAACGCTCGGCTCTCTCGACTAATAACGGGATGTTGAAGAATGCTGCGCGGTTCTGTGTTTTCCCCCTTTGTTCTAAGTATCGCTTTATTGCCGCCATTAAATGTTTACTGCAGTGATTAAAAGTGAAAGGGCGGGGCACCGTTTCTAACTCTCGAGGGCGGTTTGGTTCGACGCCATTTTACACAAAACAAAACGTTAACGCCAAACTAAATGTCAATACAGAGTCAACAAAGAATCAATAAAATAGCTTTTAACACCGAGCAACAAGAACTATAAGAATAATAATAAAAACAACAACAATAATAAGAAGAAGAAGAAGAAGAAGAAGAGTGATAATAAACAGTAATAGCAGGGTATAGCAGAGGGATGTGGTCTGATGGCAGCATTAACAACACAGTGGTGTACAATGTCTCCACGACAATAAATAAGCGCAGGCCGGGACCGCCAGCGTGCTTAGTATTCATTAAGTCGATGGCTGCACAGTTCACTCACTCGCTCCATCGCTCATTAAGGAAGCCGGCCGCCGCCAAAGCACTTAGCAAATACTGTGAAAAGTGTTGTGAAAAGCACACACACACACACACGCGCGCGCACGCACGCACACACATGCACACACTCACACTCACATAAGCAAACACACACACACACACACACTCACACATAAACACACACACACACATAAGCACACACACACACACACACACACACACACACACACACATAAGCTCACACACACACTCACACACACGCACATAAACACCCACACGGGCACACACACACACAGTCATGTGCGTGTGCCCGTGTGTGTGTGTTTATGTGCGTGTGTGTTGGGCAAGCCCTGATAGGCCGGGGTATGAGTGATCAGTCAGTGCGATGGGCTGAACGGATGGATGTGTGTTTAGTTGTCTGTTGAGCACACAGTTCAGCAGTCCTGTTGTCATCCTTTACACACGGATCATCAATTTAGTACGAATTCAGTTAGATATCCAGTATTTATTCTGTAGCTATAACGTATAATGGGGTTTGTTTTTGTCAAAAGTGACAGTGGATGCCAGATACACGCCCATGAAGGCACAACAGAGATAGATTCAGCATCTCTGTGATTTCTACAGGTTTGGACTGTGGAGGTTGGGGATCGAACCCAGAACCATATGAGCTTAGAGTCAAACAGACCAGCCACACGACTCTACCCTGTCATCCCGTTCACTTCAGATATACAATCTATCAATTCTATATATGCGTTTGTATTCCCTATGTGTTCAGTATGTACAAGGCTTTATTGCCTTAGTTTTTACAAACAAGGAATGCGCTTTTGTGAAATTGGTGCTTAAGAAATGTAAAAAAATAAATAAATGTATATATATATATATATATATATACAAAAATAAGCAATAAAAAAACACACATCTTTAACGAAAAGATGTGCATTAATTTAACACAATAGGGGGGTGGGAGTCAGTGGGGTTAAGCGTTAATATAACACACACACACACAAATACACTCACACACACACACACATATACATGCACACACACAAACACACACAGACACACAGACACACACAGACACACACACACACACACTTCAGGCTGAATACTTGCACGCACCGTCCACTCTGCCCACGATCTCTATTAAGAAAATCCAGGCATTCTTCTGCGGCTCTCTCTCCGGGCCCGGAGTGTGTTCCTCTCCCCCCTCCCCTCCCCTCCCTCCTCCCACACACCCTCCACCTCCCACCCCCCCCTCCTTCCGCAACACAATGAGAGCACTTGTCAGTGTGTTGACTTGTGATTAAGGATGGTGGGAACTCTGTGTGTACACCGTTCGCCCCCTCGTCCGACGTGACCCGTTGTACATTGTCTACAGTGTGTGTGCGGGTGTGTGTCGGGTGTGTGTGTGTGTGTGTGTGTGTGTGTGTGTGGTGTTGTAGGAGAGGTTGTCAATGGGACCTTGTGCAAGCCTGCCATAGTATGTATTGTATGTATGGATGTGGGTATGGATCTGTGTCTGCCTACACACATGCATGACATTACATCTACGCCCTAATGTATGTATGTATGCGTGGCTCTATGCATAGATGTGTGTGTGTGTGTGTGTGTGTGTGTGTGTGTTGTGTGTGTCTGCATGTGTGGTTGTCTGCATGTGTGTGTCTACATCTGTGTGTGTGCAAGGATGTGATGCAAGGATGTGTGTGTGTGTGTGTGTGTGTGCGTGTGTGCGTGTGTGTGTGTGTGTCTTTAGAGCTTGTCAACGCCTATTTGTGAGGACATTCCGTTAGTGCCTGTGCAGTTTGTATCGGTGCTCTGCTATTGGTCAGTTTGTATCGGTGCTCTGCTATTGGTCAGTTTGTATCGGTGCTCTGCTATTGGTCAGTTTGTATCGGTGCTCTGCTATTGGTCAGTTTGTATCTGTGCTCTGCTGTTGGTCAGTTTGTATCTGTGCTCTGCTATTGGTCAGTTTGTACAGTGGCAGGCCTACCGTACAACACAAGCCCCAGCCATACATTTCTAACTCCATAAAGTAGTACACTGGAGATGGCAACACACACACACACACAAACACACACGTGTGTGTGTGCGTATTTGCGGGGCGATTTTCCAGGCACGATTGCCAAGAGTATTGTCTAAACACTTCCTTAAACCTGAGTGTGTCTGTCCCCCCACTGTTGTAACAGTGGGGGGACATGCAGGGTCACAGGGTTTGTTTGTATTATGTATTTACAGTTAATAAACTAAATTATGGACTGAACCCCACTGATATGATTTTGGACCCTCCAACATCCACCGCATCCAATATCTAACATGTGAACTCACAAGGAAGATATGGTTTCCCTTTGTGAACCTCCTTCTGCCAGCTGTCTGGGCATTTCCATACCAAAATAAATAGTCTGTAATTTGATGTAATCAGAGACGCTCCCCTCCCGTATTATTCACTGGGGCACTGCTTGTCACTCATCGTGTGCTCACGGAAGAATTCTTGGAAATGACAAAAACTTCAATCTACTCCCCCGACATGTTTTGAGCGAATGCCCTTCAGCGAGGTTTATTCCAGAGTCCTCCTCCTCCTCCTCCTCCTCCTCCTCCTCCTCCTCCACCTCCTCCTCCTCCTCCTCCTCCCACCTCCATAGCGACCTCAGCAGCGTGTCCAGACAGCTCTCCGCGGTGCCTGGACTCTGCCAGACCTGCTAGCGCCCAGAGCCCACAGCTCTGAGCAGCAGTAGCAGTCCCTGCACAGTCTCATGGCTCTCCATCACCCGAGGTAACTCTAGGCCCTATGGGGCCCTGAGTACGCGGCAGGAATGTTCCTTAAAGGTTGGCTTTCTTTCTTTCACTTTCCCCCTCGTCCCCTCCTCCTCTCTCCCCTCTTAATCAACTCTTTTTGAAGCTCTTGTGTGTGAGGGATTTTCTGATTATGGTCTGTTGGAGTTTGGAGTCCTCGGGGCCCCTGAACGAGCAACCACCTTGGACGTGGAAAAATGATCTCTCGCTCACTCGCTCGCTCGCTCTTGGCTTCGTCGAGCTCTGCTGTGTTTTTTTTCTTGTACTTTTATTTCTTTCACGAGGTGATTTGGCAGACGAGTGTAAATGCCGTTAGGGCGTTCTTGCAACCGTTTTTTTTGCAGAAAGCATTTTTTTTTTCACCATTAGCATGCGGGACCGCACACCCCGCATGCGGTGGACAGACCGTAATTGAAGCCATGTTGTCGGCTCGGAGGCCGCCGTTCACCGCTGGTTCTTCTTCTGGTTTTTCCAAACGCGGAGACTAAGTGGATATCAAGGTGGAGAAAGAGCTGGCCATTTAGTCCTGCGTGTAGTCCTGCGTTTAGTCCGCCGATGCAGTACACCGCCTCGTACATTTGGTACACGTCCTCAAGTGGAGTCTTAAGAGGAGAATAGCCTCTTCACCCTCCCCCCCCCCCTCCCCTCCCCCCAACATTTAAGTAAAGTTCACCGATTTATTTAAAAGTGATTCACATTTTGTTGAATATATTCCGGGAGTCTGAAAAGTCTGGATGGAGCCTTGGCTGGCTGCGGAGCGACAGTAATATTAATACCTGATGGCAGCTAAACGGCGTGATGCATGGTGTAGGCGCGCGTGTGTGTGTGTGTGTGTGTGTGTGTGTGTGTGTGTGTGGACACAGCTGTTGGTGCATAATGTAATGTGATGCAAGAACGAGGAAATCCAGGGAATTAGAGGACAGCTGTGGGTGGCTTGGAGACACACACGCACACGCACACACACACACACACGCACACGCACACGCACACACACACACATGCACACATACACACATGCACGCACACACATGCACACACACACACACACACACACACACACACACTGGCAGGTCATTATTGCAGACTGCATGCTGACACCAGTTTCCTGCAGCGTTCCCAGTGCAGCCTGTTTTCCACCAATCACAGGTCTCTCTCTCTCTCTCTCTCTCTCTCTCTCTCTCTGTCTCTCTCTCAGAGGGCCACTGCTCCGAGATGGAGATTACTAAACTAGTGTTCTCCAGCCCTGGCTCTCTGTGCTGCTAGCTAAGTTAAGGGCTTTTTAAGTGTCCAGGTCTCCCAGGAGCACCGAGTGGCACGGCTAGCAGCAGAACACACAGGCTAGGATGGACAGGCTAGTTAGCACAGGCCCTCAGCTGTGAGGGGGAAAAGTGTGTGTGTGTGTGTGTGTGTGTGCGTGTGTGTGTGTGCGTGTGTGTGTGTATGTGTGTGTGTGCATCTGTGTGTGTGTGTGGGTGTGTGTGTGTGTGTGGGTGAGAGCGAGAATGAGAGAGAGACAGAGAGAGGAAGAGATGGGAATGAGAGAGGACAAAGAGTGTGTGTGTGTGTGTGTGCGTGCGTGCGTGCGTGTGTGTGCGGTGAC
>PIJE02002200.1:58122-71517 GCA_002895965.2 Coryphaenoides rupestris
GCTGCCCGTCATCCTCAAGTCCAAGCTGGAGAACTTCTCCTCCTACGAGCCCCTGGCCATCCTGGACTACCAGGTGAGGAGCCTCTGTCTTTCTGTGTGTGTGTGTGTGAGTGTGTGTGCTCTCACTGAATTCAATCAATCTCCGAGTTCAACATTGTATACTGTGTACCTCGGCTAATATTTACAGCTAATTCTTCCAGCATGTGTTGGGGTTGCTGTGCAGGAAAGTGAATGGGGCTTGGGGATTGACATTGCAAATGGAGTTGAGCAGAATTGAACTTCTTGAATCTTGAATCTTGAATGTGCTAACGTCTTGTCTCACCGTGTTCCACGACAGGAGACAACAGACGATCTCTCCCCTCTGGACGTGGTGTTTTACGCCACGCTAGAAGTAAGCTACGCTCACTCACCCACACAGACACAGAGACGGACACAAACACAGACACACACAAACACAGACACAGACACACACAAACACAGACACAGACACACACACACACACACACACAGACAGACACAGACACACACATTCGGCACACACACATACACACATACAGATGACGTCAAAGGATGAGTCTGGACTAAAACGTTGCACTTGAACACGTTCTGAGCCTGCGTGAAGAACTCTCCACGCCAGCAGGTGGTGGTGGTCTGGATTCGTCATTCAAACAAAGCGGCATTTGCCTACGTTTTTCACACCACTCTCACTCAGCACTTTGACCATTCCATATACAGTAGCTACCAGTCGTCCAGAATATGTCTGATGTTTGCTGCTTTGCTCACTTCCGTTTCTCTTCGCGTGCAATGATTCGCTGAAGCTGAACAGCCAATCACAGCGATCTCGTTCTCTCAGCGATGGCCTCCGTCGTAGATAGACTCAACATACTCCATCGCCCGGGACAGCATGGCGACAAGGACCTTAACAGCGTGTGTGTTTCCCCCTCGGCTCTCAGGTGCGTAACTCGCTGGGTCTGGTGGAGGATGAGGACGGGGAGGAGGAGGGGGGCGTGGCCGGCGGCGGCGGCGGCGGCGGTGGAGGCGGCGGGGGCGGGGAGAGGAACAGCTCCCTGGCCAGGCTGTGGGGCCACCGGCTCCGGAGCCGAGACAAGCCGTACTCCCGGGCGGAGCTGGCCTCGCTCTGGGCCCTGCTGCAGCAGGAGGAGTACACCTTCCTCAGGTCAGAGGGCGGCAGGGATGCAGGGATACACATAGAAATGGAAATAGATATGTCAATAAGATTTAGATATAGACAAGGAGGGGGCGGCAGTAGCTCAGGAGGTGAGAGCGGTTGTCTGGCAACCGGAAGGTTGCTGGTTCGATCCCCGGGCTCCCCCTAGCTAAGTGTCGAGGTGTCCCTGAGCAAGACACCACCTAACCCTAACTGCTCCTGACGTGTTGGTTGTTACCTTGCATGGTTGACACCGCCGTCGGTGTATGAATGGGTGAATGTGAGGCAATACTGTAAATCGCTTTATAAATGCAATCCATTTACCATTTAACATTTACAATGAGACATATACTGTATACATCGATAGGGAGATAGACATACAGATAGTTGGATAGATATAGAATCAGCCACAAACCAGAGCAAATTAGAAAGCAATTTGGCCCTTCCTAAGCAGAGAAGACACAGACTGATATGATACTGAGGGATCCTTAGGCAGACGGTGAACAGACTCAGTGAGCACAGACGTGGAGAGAGAAGACGCCACAGGCAGAGACAAGCAGACCCAGGCAGATACAAGTAGACCCAGGCAGACCCAGGCAGATACAAGCAGACCCAGGCAGATACAAGCAGACCCAGGCAGATACAAGCAGACCCAGGCAGATACAAGCAGACCCAGGCAGATACAAGCAGACCCAGGCAGATACAAGTAGACCCAGGCAGATACAAGCAGACCCAGGCAGATACAGGCAGACCCAGGGCTCCCAGGAGAAGACAGACTGTGCACCCACTGCAGCACACAACACAAGGAGGAAACCCAGCTGCACTGTTCAACCATCTGCCAACCTCTCTGACAGACTACAAACCCAGCCCACAAAGGATTTTCTTCTGGGTGAAGTGCAGTACGATGTGTAAACACACAGCAGCAAGATGTGTGAGCTGTTCCTGTGACGAGAAAAAGACGTCAGCCACCGACGAGACTGTCAATCATCAGTGTGTTCCTGCACTATCTGCACCCTGCCTTGACACACCGTACATACAAACACAGCAGTTCTCGCATATTTATGTTTATATGCTTTAACTGCACATTTTCTACTTTTATTTTACATTATCTTTACTTATCTGTAGATATATTTTTATATATAAATGTACATTTTTGCTGTTTGTATTTTTTTATACATTCTACATACTCTGATTTCTATGTATGATTGCTGCAATGTTCCACAACCCTCTTTACACATTTCTTTATTCTAGTATATCTCTAATTGTACGTACGTTTTTTTGCTTTTATTTCACATTCACTTACTTTGGCAATGGAAATGTATGTTTCCCATGCCAGCACAGCCCCACTCAATTGAATTGAAGATAGATAGGTAGATAGGGAGATAGGGAGATGGATGAGATGACAGATCTAGGCTAAAGAGAGAGGGTAGAGTGACAATAACAAAGATAACAATAATGAGTACATCTGCGATGGCGCTCTGTCAGTCCATGTAATCATTTCCTCCTCCTCCTCCTCCTCCATTTCCCAGAGTGCTGCAGGACCTGAGCATCCACGTGGCCAAGGTTCTGGGATCCTGCGGCCACTTCTACGCCGTGGAGTACCTGTCGGCCGGACACGCCTGGGACCAGAACCTCTTCTCCCTGGACCAGGTGTCCGTGGCCGGGCCCCCGGGTCCCGCCGGGCCCTGGACCAGCAGGGACAAGGTGCACCGCATCGCCCTCAGCTTCCTGGACATGATCTGGCACTTTGACCACGACTTCACGCACAAGCTGCACCTCTGCGACATCAAGCCCGAGAACTTTGCCATCCGAAAGGACTTGACGGTCAGTAGAGCCCAGAGAGAGTGCTGCCCTTTAGATTAGGTCTTTAAAGTGGAAGTAGTCTCACACAGCCAGACCTGTCTCCACACTTCGTTCTAAAGGTCTGGCTGACCCCGTCGTCATTCTGGGACAGGGGAACTTGCTTTAGTGGAACATTTGCTCATGCATGGGGGAAGGAGAGCCCTGGCGTTCAAATGGCTCAATCCCGTGCAGTGAACGGACCTATAGGCGACCAACTGAAATATTCAGCATTTTTCGTTGTCATTCGTGGATGGTTGTCCGGTAGTTTGCCCCTCGCTCTCTCCTCCTTCCCACTCAGCTTTTTTTCCAGCCGACTTCATGCACATACATAACAATGAAACAGAATGAGGAAGTACAAATTAAAACGCTGCTGCTAGTGCCAGCGGAGTATCTCTTCCCGCTCCAAAAGAAATGTCTTTGGAATTCAGAGCAGACATTCTTTAACGCTATTCACATTCAAACCGCAGTGTTTCTAACCCCGCGCTCAGCAGTGGTGCGGAGCAATTCAGGAGGGACTTTGAGGAACTGTGTGTGTGTCTTTTTTTATTTAAATGAAATGGATTTATTCATCACATAGATGGTTTCCCCCCCCCAGCATCAAAATAACTCTCTGGGCCGATCATCAACCCATTGCATTCCTCTATTGAATTGGATCAAGCAGTAATAAAAAGAACATGTAAATGGAATATCTTTTATTGAGTCAATAAGTTGGTTGTGCTAAGTAAACACCATGGGTAATTCATACTGGAGCACCGTGGGAGCTTTGCTGGTCGGGGTCAGGCAAGGCTTGCATGCAGTCACTTCAATATTCAAGTTAAGCTTTATTCATATACAGTGCATTTCATACACGTGCATACATACGCACACACACACACACACACACACACGCTCACACACACACACACACACACACACACAAATACAAACGCAAATTCACATACACACACACACACACACACAAAAAATGTAGTCAAGGACTGCAGTGAAAAGTACGTTTTTTTAACCAGATTTTAAAAGTATTCAGAGTTTGGGGCCTCTCTAAGGTCCAAGCCTTGCCTGCTTTAGAGTTCAGAATGAGAGGGATGGTTAACAGTCC
Organism: Coryphaenoides rupestris; assembly: GCA_002895965.2. NCBI lineage: Eukaryota > Metazoa > Chordata > Actinopteri > Gadiformes > Macrouridae > Coryphaenoides > Coryphaenoides rupestris. The sequence continues at coordinate 62,229 of PIJE02002200.1, forward strand.
TCTGCCTGTGGTCTGGTTGGTATCTAACGAGCATGTCTTTTATATACTGAGGTGCAAGGCCATTTAGAGCTTTCCAAACAGGGAGCATAATCTTAAACTCTATTCTAGATTCTAGTAATGTTGCGTAATGTCACGGTGGCCTTATAAATATTTTACAGTTGCTGTTTTACTCCGCGGTGCCGTAACTTTATAGGCACGGCATCAATTATCGAACAACGACAGCGCGACCAACAACAAGGCTCTTTAGCTACAGCTGCTTCTCTCGCGAAGAGCTAGCCTAGCTTATTTACGGTCGGTCCGACTCTTGTTGCCAAAGAGGGATTTCTCTCCTCAGCCTTTTTGTGATTCGAAAACAGTTCTTATAGTGATTTTTATAGCAGCCTTTCCGCCATTATTTAACGGCGTGTGTGTGTGGAGAGAGAGAGAGGCCGGGGCCGTAACAGATTGGGCCGCGAGACGGATTGAGTGTTCCTGTTTGATCTCCGCTGCAGTTTCGACACGCTTTCAGATGAATGGCAGCCTGAGCGAGGCTACTCACTGCAGCCGGTGTGAAACGCGCGAGAAACCACATTATCGCGCCGTGAAAACAAACAATGTGGCTTTCATTTATTTTCCCCCCGACGTTGCTCGCCGCAAACTATCGCGGTTCGACTGCGGTTGTATCTTTTAACATGAATGTTTGTCTCCCCTCTCCGATTAGCTACCCATTATTTTGGAGAGGAAAATCGTTTGTTTAAACAGGAGTAGAGAGAGAGAGAGAAACAGAGACAGAGACAAAGACAGAGACAGAGAAAGAAAGTAAAATAAACATTTTAAAAGTTTTTAGATTCTTGGCTTGACATCCCGAACATTCACAGTTAGCTCAACCTGGCAGTCGAGTTCGTGGCAGCTAGCTGTTTTAAAAAAAAAAATACTTTTGCTTTGAAAATACATTCTCTTTTGCTTCCAGGGCAAGGTATACGATACGGTCTGCTCCCAGGCACCGTGGAGAATAGTTGTCGAGGAACAAAACGTGGCTCTCCGCCCATACATAATTCAGCAGACGGTATTCTATGCGTGAGTTATAGGCGCCACAGCAGAATTGGCTTCGGTGTCTGGACCACCAACAACAATATTGGCGACTGACAGGCAGGAGAGATACGGGAAAGAGGTCAATATTCAGGTCACAGTCTCCGAACGATAAGTCTTACGAATATTTCATTTGTATCGAACTGTTTGCGTTTTATTGCTTTTCGTTCAAGCGGATAATGGCGTCTCCGTACATATTTAATCTCGCGAAAGGAGGCATTGTGCTTCACAGCCAAAGGACTTGTGAGGGAGGACGCAAACCTTTAGTAATGCACACGTATCGTATGGCGGCGTACATGAAGCCCCCGTCCACTGTACCCTCAGTACAGCACGACAACCAGGGGCCAGCCAGGGGCCAGCCAGGGGTCAATACAAAAAACAAGCTTTCAACAAGTGTCCTCTTCCATATGCCACTGCTCTCTCATCCTATATTCTCCCCTCCTCCTCCTCCTCCCCTCCCTCCCCTCCCCATCCTCCCCCTTTTACTCTCACTGTTGCTCTTTTTGTCCTCCCCCTCCTCCTTGTTCTCTTCTCTCCTTCTTGTCCTCTTGTCATTCTCCCTTTCCTCTCATCACGGCTCCCTATCTTCTCTCCTCCTCCTCCTCCTCCTCCTCTTCCTCCTCTTCTCACCGTTCTCCTTTTCTCCACCCTCATTCTCCTCTCATCCTTCTCCTTTACCTCCCATCTCCTCTCCTCTCCTCCTCTTCTCTTCTCTTCTCCTCCCTCTCCCCTCTTCTCCTCCCCGATCTCCCCTCTCTCCCTCTCTGTCTCTCTCTGTCTCCCTCTCTCTCCTCCGCCTGGCAGGTGGTGGCTATCGACGTGGACATGGCGTTCTTCGAGCCCAAGATGCGAGACATCCTGGACCAGAACTGCACCAGCGACGACGACTGTAACTTCTTCGACTGCATGTCTCGCTGCGACAAACGCAAGCACAGGTGCAGCGCGCGGCGCAGCAACAGCAACCTGCAGGTGAGTGAGACCACCGATGCCCTGCACGCTAGGACGCTAGGACGCTAGGACGCTAGGACGCTAGGACGCTAGGACGCTAGGACGCTAGGACGCTAGGACACTAGTATGCTACGACGCGAGCAGTCAACTCAACGCTCTCTCACGTCGTCCACATCCACCGGCAAAAAGAAATCTCGCTGGTTTGGAATTCTCGGCTGGAATTTCACCTTAGATTCCAAAATGTTAAATTATGTTATGATAATTGATGATAATTATACATTTGATGGGTCAAATCTAAACCTCATTTTAAATTAATATGAAGTTGAATGAAAACATTTATACCAGCAAATAGGCCGACACAAAAAATGTGTTTGACCCAAACAATAATTGTTTTGACATTTTTAAAAAGGCATTTTAAATGTAATTATAATTAGTCAATTACATTTTATATTATAATAGCCTATATATATATACTTTTTCCTTTTTTATTTGTATACTAGTCATAGACATCTAATGGCTAAAAATGGCACCTGCTTCAAAATCTGGTTCTAATATAATATATAGTAAAAACGAATATAGTAAAATACTTAATTAATTCTAATATTAATTTTTCAATTATTCAATAAAAAATACTGTTTATTAAATTTTTCTGTACTATGAAGTTGTGTTCCTGGATTGGACACATAAGCTATACATTATCTTTCAATCTTAGGAAAATCTGAAATCTTTTTAATTTAATTTAATAATGTTATTATAATAGCCAAATATTCTAACTATAATCTATCTATAATTATTTTTAGTCCGATTGACTACTACTTCCAAACCGCTAAACCCTCGGGTAACCGACAGACACAGAACTCCCGTCATGACTGGTGGCCTTTCACTTATCTCTGTGTTAACTGACGTCTCTTAATGAAGTGAGATCTTCAACTTCACTTCATTTTAATTAACAAAAGGCGATCAATGTCCTTCTTAGCTGCATTGTGGGTAATTTCTAATTTCACATATAAATCAGTGTCCTGCGTACTCATTCTGTGCGAGTCTTGTATTAAATCGCCCGATAGTCTCAAAAGGTATTAAAATGGAAATCAATCCAGCATGGTCCAGAGGCATCACTGACACGCATGTGGACTTCCAAGTGACACGCACACGCACGCACACACACACACACACACACAGACACAGACACACACACGCCGAGACATACACACCTATCAGAATAGGTAGTTGATTAATTCCAGGGTTGTGTATGTTACCCGGCGACCAGCAGAATTCCGGCGTATCCATCATCCACAGCATTTAATTATGGGGCTGAAGCAGAGCGCTATGTAGGAATGTTAATGACTTATAATATAGCACCGGGTCAGTGGAGCGGAATAACAATACTGTTGTTGTTTCAACATCTCATCCTTCTGCATTAAATCCCTTTTTTATCCGTCCAATCTTTGTGAGGATTACCATTTTGTCCATCTCTACAAAGAGTCGCTGTGTATTTATTTAGCTTAATATCACATTTTATTGGACCCATTATAAACATGATTTTTGTCATTAACCTCAGTTTATTGCCAACTGCCATTTGTTTGACATGTAGTGTTATTTTTTATTATTGTTCGGGTCATTTTTTAATTTGCAGTGCTAATTAAAAAGTGGTATTTTGTAATTCATTAATCATTGTCAATACTGGGAAAAAACAACCGGAATAAACCTATTTGAGGTATTACATTAATTAGACAGTATAATATACCTGCAATGATGCAAGCAGATATGATATAAAAAATATATGTATGGTATGCAATAATAAGTCAATGGATGAACGTATTCGTTCCCATCCCAAACACACAGAGAAGAAGTCAAAGTGTTTTATTGTCACATGCTCTTCATAACACAGGGCCATTGGAAATATATATATATATATACTGTATATACACACACATGAAAGAAGACACTTTAATTTAAGACACACTTTAATGAGGCACATGTGATCCAGACATCTCCACCCGAAACTCCCATAGCGCACCGCTGGTCTCCTGGAGACGGCAATACAGACAGTGATACAATGGTAACCAGAGGCCCCGCCAGACGATACACTGACTCATCATCACAGCCCATGCAGGCCTAGCCACCGGGCTATCTGCCCATCAGCGCTTCCGATATAGACGGGAGACTTTTTTTTTAACGTTTTTTGGTGGGAACACAATCGTAACCCTGAGAGGCCCTCAAAGGCCTTCAGAGGCCTGGGTCCCTCTCCAGCCATCGGCTCCCGTCATCGCCACGACAACGTCTCTCTAGATCAATTCTCTCGTCCCCGGAGCACTGTGTCGGACGGGGTCCTATCAGATGTCACATGGGATGGGATGTCCAACGGGAAGAGGAGGAGGAGGACAAGGAGGAGGAGGACGAGGAGGAGGGTGGGACCAAAACGAAAAGACAAAAAGCCCAGAGGAGCTTCTAAATGAACGTTTCTCAACAGGGCTCTTTCAACGCGCAGCATACAAACCTTCTGAAAGGGTTCATTTTGGACAACTTTCATGTTTCAACCCACCTATTTAATGTTAAGAGAAGATAAGAGGCAAGGGAGATGTGTTGACGTGTTGCCATGACAACCCTGCGCCGCCATTGGTCCGTTTGAAGTGATCTTCTGATCGCTTATCGCGACCCCTGCTGACCCCTGGCTCTGCACGCTCTGCATGCCAGCGTCCACGCAGAGAATGAAGGCTTTGTGTGTGTGTGTGTGCATGTGTGCGTGTGTGTGTGTGTGGTGTGGTGTGTGTGTGTGTGTGTGTGTGTGCGTGTTCCTCTGCGTCATTGTCTGGCCTCCACATGCAAGCTTCCCATCAGCCGTGCGATGCAGTCTAGCGATAAGGATGGCAGAAGCAGACAGAAGCGGATTCTCCCAACAGAGATCCTGGCCTAGTCCCCCCACCCATGTACAATTACCAGAAAGGTCATGCCTGCCATGTCAAAGTATGTACCATGTGACTGATCTGACCTCTCGCATCCCCCATGTTCCCTCCATCTGCTCCCCCTCCCCCCATATCCATGCTCCGTCCAATATGATTCTACACCTCCTCCTCCTCCTCCGTTCATATCCTCAAGTCCTCCCCTCCTCTCTTCTGTCATCCCATCCCATCTCTCCCTCATCTCTCTCTCTCTTTCTCTCTCTCTCCCCCTCCAGGTCATCTGTGAGAAGATCTTCCGATCGTGGTTTTCTCCCACTCTCCTCGGGGTCAAGGCAGGGTTGCCTCTGCAGGTGGGCCCACACTCTGTGATCAATTATGGAGGTCCGTGAACGAATAAGACACATTTCTCCACATCCCCCCCTCCCCCCCACCACCCTCGCCCCCCCCCCCCCTCTTTCGTCCGTCATCTGAGAGTTCTTTTGTGATCGGCCTCCAACGCAGTCTGCTTAGAAAGGGGAATTATGTCACCGCGATTCATCAAGCGGATGAAATGCGCGAACGTGTCGTTGATTTGACAACCGGGAGTTCAAGTTCAAGTCCGCCCTCCGTGTGAAAGAACAATGAAGAGATTTGTCGGAATATGCGGGAAGCCGTTTTTCTATTTTAGTGAAAGCAGATGAACGGATGCCGCTCCTGATCCCAGAGCAGAAAAGTCTTTTATTGAAACGCTTTTATTGATTTTTTAGCCAATGTAGACTTAAAGTGTGAAATGCTTCCTGTCAAACTGTGGAAACACTTTGTTTACCAGGTGGAGCTTCAGCGCGCCGTGCAGGAGTGTACAGAGACGGCAGGAGAGGAGGAGGAGGAGGAGGAGGAGGAGGACGAGCAGCAGGAGGAGGAGGAGGAGGAAGAGGAGAAGGTGGCGGATGGCACGGGGGCGGAGGGAAAGCGGGAGCAGCGGAGCCGGAAGATCCACCAGCAACTCTTCGCCCTCCTGACGCGGCTGCTGAACGAGGGCGGGGCCTCGAGCAATGTGGGCGGGGCACGGGAAGGACAAGGCCGCTCCCACACGTCGCTTAACTTTTGAGGAATCCGTGGAGCGTGAAACTCTTAAAAACAACAAACAACTCAGCGTTGAAGTGAACCGTTGTCTCCGAGGAGATCATTTCCATGCAGAGCTAAACCTCAAAAAACGTATTTTGACTGAAACGACTGAAAAAAAACGTGTTTTCAGTTCACTTGAAGCGTTCGAGAAGCAGTTGGGCTCACAAGAACTTGGACGCCGATTTTGTCCCATTTGCCAACATTTCACAATGGACACAACTTCTTATAGCTAGTTCATCTCTTATATCTTCACTGAAATCTCACTAAAAAACTATAAAGCCGATTGACAGGACAAAGACAAAATGGCGTCCTGCACTTTAGTAGCGGGTGTGGATCAGTTTGGGCTGCGTTCAGGTTAACATGTCCTGGGAAACAAACTGTGAAAGAACCTAGCAAGCCGTCAACTCCTCTTAGCAGCTACAAAGATACTCTATGTTGCTTATTTTTGTATTCTGACTTCAGCGAAAGAGAAAAAAGCATTGCTACCTACCTAAAAGTTGCGTGAATTGTACCAAAAAGCTAATGTATATATGAAAACCAAGCACCCCAAAACATAATAAAGCGCTAGAACCGTCAAATGATCTTCCTAATTACTTTTCGGTGATAGCTGAGTTGTGTGGTATTTGGTATTTACATTGAGGGCATTTAGCACCTTTGGAAAGGGAGAGGAATATTACATCACAGTTCGGAAACTAAAATGTACTCCGTGCTTGTACCCAAACACCACAACCTGATCCCCCCCTCCCTCCCCTATTGGTGAAAACCTCGAGCTAAGGCTGACTATAGAAAATCAACATGGTGATCCGGAAAGACCGGTGGTGGAGTTTCGCTGACTGAAACTGGGTTCCCTGCTTATGTCCACACGCTGATGGTGAAGTCTCCATTCTGAGGGGGAAGAACATGATCACACACCTGGTGCCCCCCGGGCTACAGAACAGGGTGGTCCGCTCCGGTCTGTACAGCAGCATATAAAACACTAAACCCACGCCGCTCTGAACCACTGAAGGAAGACCCGCTGAACTTCCTGATTAATATTCTCCCGCTCGCTCTGCCTGGAGCGCAGGACATGGAGTACTTAGATGTACTGGCCTGTGTGTGTGTGTGTGTGTGTGACTGTGTGTGAACGTGTGTGTGTGTGTGTACTGATTGCTCTGATTGCATGTACATCCAGTTGAGTGTGTGTGCTATGGGCAGCCACGTGTGTGTCCCGGTGATTGCATGTATTTTTGTGTACGTATGTGTGTGTACACGTGTGTGTGTTTCATTTAATTTCATTCAAGTGTTGGATGATTGGAGATTAAGTGAAAATCCAGCCAGCGATGACATCCCCAGATGTATGGATGGCGATGATGGATGGAGAGCAGGAGTATTGGTTCTGTCAAAAGGTTTTCTAAATCACATCGTAAACATGCACAGAATTTAGCAACCAGCTCATTTCTTGACATTTATCTCCACTATTTATCACTGCCATTTTGCGACATCATCGCCATGGTAATGTCTGTAATTTACGCCACGATGATCTTCAACAGGACAAAATGACGACAAAAAAAAGCATTTTAAACAGCATTTGAGAACAGAAGTGAATGGAATCGTAACATTGACGGAGTGGAGGGTCTCCACGGGGAGAAGCACTTCAGAGAGAATACACTGCTGTTGTCATTTTCCTTAGTTGTTGTTTTGTGTCTCCCAAATTCTTTCTAACACAAAACGTACAAGAAATCCATGAAAGAAATACATAAACGTATAAAATGGTTCATGAAAATGCAATGTAAACACAGAATGTAAAGCTAGTAAACATGGCAGCAATGAGGCGACGCAACAGTTTCCCCAGCGGGGGAACGCTGTGTCAGCATAATGTGTGCGTTCTGTGGGGATGCTGTCAGGGGTCACCACCTCAGAGGGTGGAGATCCTAACTGCTGTCAGCCCAGAAACTATCTGCTGGCTTCATCTGGGTCTGTGTCATTGTTTTGAATATGGGAACACACAAACACGCACACACACACACACACACACACATACACACATGCACACACACACACACACACACACACACACACACACACACCTACCAACATGTCCCTTACGCACACACACACACATATGCATGCATACACACACACACACACGCATGCATGCATACACACACACACATGCGCACGTCGAACAACAGCAACCTATGCGTTGCTCCTCGAGTTTGTCCCCTCGAGGTGTTTTCCACACCTCAAGATTCCTGACAACTGTCAACTGGCTTTGGCATGTCTCCACTAACACTGAAGCATTTGAAATTACAATTGAAAACATTCCCACACACCTGGCTGCACGGCCCAATCCTCGCTCCCCCCACCCCCCGACCGCCCGACCCCCTTGCCACACGATCTGAGGGGCTTCTCTTATTGGGACATAACATTTTTTTATCGACATGTGTACAAATCCACATGCATCACAAACTGTCCATATCAGGACACTTAGTGTGTGTGTGTGTGTGTGTGTGTGTGTGTGTGGGTGTGTCTCGGGTCGGGCGAGGCGAGGTGAGGTGAGGTGAGGTGAGGTGAGGTGCGGTGAACGTCAATTATGGATCGGAGTTGTGTTCCTAAACAATTATTCTGATTGCATTGCTTGATTCAAACCGACTTCAACTGAAACGAAAACACTGGGCGACAGCCTGTAGGGCAAATAGAACTAGAAGAAGAAGGATGATTGAAATTGAAATTCAATTCAGCTCGCTTCAATCCCCTCAGCGTGTCTCTGTATTACCCACCCGGGTTAACTGGGCGACTGGCTGGCGTTTCTCATTTGCCTCTTCCCATTATAAACGTAATCAGTTTTATTTATGAGCTGCGTTCTGGCTCGTTGTCGGCCCCCCAATCTGAAGGCTGACGGGCTTTCCTCGCCTGCGTCAACACATCGCGCCGTCTGTCAACGCGCCTCAATTCTCAAACCCTCGTCGATGCCAGCAGGGCACGGCCACCGGCGTTGTAAGACACACACACACATACACACACACTCACACACACACACACACACACAGTCGGGAAACCGGTTGAAACGATGACTGAACAAAGAATGACGCCATCGTGTACAAGTGAGAGTGGTGAGTGATGACACTGTCGCAAAGCGTAGGTAGACAGCCAACAGACAGCCAATCAGGAGAGATGAGCCCGTTAACAGCCGACAGCCAATCAGGAGAGGTGAGCCGTTAACAGCCGACAGCCAATCAGAAGAGAGGTGAGCCGTTAACAGCCGACAGCCAATCAGAAGAGAGGTGTGC
>PIJE02002201.1:0-15388 GCA_002895965.2 Coryphaenoides rupestris
AATACCAATTGGTATTATTAAAGGGGAGGAATAATCGACCGAAATTACGTTTCCAAACTTTTTTTGAGGAGTTTATATTATATATACAGATAGATATAGGCATAGTTATTATTATTAGAATAGTTAGTTATTTTCTTAGATATATATTTATGTATATATATTCATTATTTATATAGATATAGATATCAATAGAGATATTATTATTAGGATAGTGATTTATTGTCTTTGATATATATATCTCTATTTTTATAGAGATATATATGTATATATATATATAGGTATTCATCCATACCTGCTCGTCATTTTCCCTGAGTGTATAATAAAAACCCTTGGGACCTTATACGTTTTTCTGAGTCCGTCTTCTCTGTTTGGTTTTGTCACACTGGCCTCTGTTTTCGGGTACGGGCGTAACATAAACTGTGTAAATACTGCAATATAAACAGGGGATCTCACTAACTTTTGTTTTTCACGGATTCAAAACACAATCCGTCAACAAGTGTTGGCAGTTTTGCGCCACACGTATGTCCGGGCTTCAGACAGAAGGTCAACGCCCCCCTGCCGACTTAATAAAGTACACATTTAACAACACTGATTATTCATGTAATTCTTTGAAAGGTCCTTGAGAGCGTTTGAGATGCAGCCGTTTTTCACATAACAGCCTTCATTGAAGACGGGCTAAAATTGTACCATCTGGGCCCTTGTACTTGAAGATTAATGACAAAGAGTTTCTTCATATGTGCTGTTTTGGTTCAATAAGGGGAGGTTTGAAACACATTTACAAATGCACGCAACACACTCATCTAATTTGTCTATTTGGTAATGAGGCACAGCAATATTTCTAACAATATTAATTCCACAGACGCACAAAAACAGGTTTAGCGTTTCATATAATTAATAGCATGTTGAAGAGGAAAATACGATCTGACATTTGTACTCAGTGCGGGGACATATGTACACAAGATTTATTTGGATCCACATAAACTGTCGGCGCAAAGATTAATATTTGCGATTGAAAATAAGTAGTCTAAGTCATCGTGCGAGATTAAGCCGCCAAAAGAATGTTTCCCTTTGAAAGCTTTGTTTGTGTTGAGCATTGCGACTTTGCAAACCAAAAATTACTTTGCAATCCTTTTCCTTTGCTTACATTCTCCCCCCTGTCTCCTCTTCCCTCAATGTCACTTTTATTTTGGTCCGTCTGGTAGACAACAAATCTGACATCATTTGCAGGGGGCTGAACACACTCTGTCTCTCTCTCTCTGTCTCACACACACACACACACACATTATGCACACACTCTCTCTTGCTCAGACTCAGAGGGACCACACAACACTGACCTCTACAGGAAAAACAGACTGCATCTCTTTCTAGCTGAGGGCCGTACATGCGGTGGTGTGATGGCCGAAGTTTCAACAGAACTCACACGCACACGCACACACACACACACACACACACACGCGGTCACATCCACGCATGCACGCACACACACACACACACACACACACACACACACACACACACACACACACACACACACACACACAGCCACACGATGCCACTCGATAGCAGACACACAAAACACTGTGCACAGCCGATGTCGTCGTCGTGTGAAACGTTAGCACACACACACACTGGGCCCATATTGTGCTGGCGTGTATGGGAGGGAATGGCAGCGTTCCACACAGTGTTGTTGTTGTTGCCACAGATCCTGCTGCCGATAGACCGGCTCAGTGCAGGGATATACACACACACAGGTGTGCAAAGATTATGTCTCTGCACTCTCTCTATCTCTCAGTCTCTCTCAGTCTCTCTCACTCTCTCTATATCTCTCTCTCTCTCTTTCTCTCTCTCTCTGTGTCTCTCTTCATCTCGTTCTCTCACGTGCACGCTCAATCTCTGTGTCTTTCAGTCTATCTGTCTGTCTGTCTGTCTGTCTGTCTGTCTGTGAGCGTGTTAGTGTTACTGTCTGTCTGTCTGTCTGTCTGAGTGTGTTAGTGTTACTGTCTGTCTGTCTGTCTGTGAGAGTGTTAGTGTTACTGTCTGTCTGTCTGTCTCTGTCTGTCTGTCTATGAGTGTGTTAGTGTTACTGTCTGTCTGTCTGTGAGTGTGTTAGTGTTACTGTCTGTCTGTCTCTCTGTTTGTCTGTCTGTCTGTCTGTCTGTCTGTGAGCGTGTTACTGTTACTGTCTGTCTGTCTGTCTGTCTGTCTGTCTGTCGGTCTGTCTGTCTGTGTAGACGTGTGTAGGCGGGGACAAAGAGCATGTCGTGTCTTCCACAGGGCCCGAGGACCATGGGAGTTTGCCAGGATCAGGCATCAGGGGCGGAGGAGGAATGACAGATGCTCAGATAAGGGACAAAGTGAAGAGGGCAGACCAAACAGGAAAAACCGAGCAGGGAGAATTTGCCGGGCGTTGCCAGAACATGGAGATTATTTAGTGTTTCTCATGCTTGCTGACGTGCTGCTGTGTGTGTGTGTGTTTGTGAGGGACAGTTCTGTTTGAATGGTACATGATAGATAGCGGCGTGTCTCTGATGTTATGCGTATATATACAGTATATACTGTGTATATATATATATATATATATACACATGTATATATATGTACTATGTTTTTGGGGGTAATGCATTGCTACGTTACGTTTTAGGTCTTGGCTTGCTTACGATATTTTACTATTGTATGACTGTGGTTATGTTATGTTATCATCAGTGTGATGTTACAGTATGTTAAGTGCGTTGTGTTATTGATATGACTTCCTCTTCTTCTTCTTCTTCTTAAGACAACATGACATGAATTATGTTCACGGGAGGAGAAAGAGAAAAGGAGAGGAGACGTTAACGTTTCAATTTGGTATCTTTGTCTATTTTTCTTTCTTTCCTTTTTTTTTCACCACGCGAGGACCAAGGAGAACACACAGGCCATGTTATCGTCTCCTCCTCCCCCTCCCCCCTGCCCCCGCCCCCCCCCTCTCTCTCCCTCTCTTTTATGTATTCAAATTCAGACGCAGACTGAAACAAACCGACTGGAATGGGTCTTTTCACACCAGTATCAGCCCTTCCAGAATAATCATCCGAGTGTTGTGCTATTATGCGTGGAGATAAAAAGGATGTACCACAACTGCTACGACTACGGCTACACACACACATGCTCGCGCACACACACACACGCACACACACACACACAGACATTTCTTTTCAGGCATTTGCGGTTCCTTGTGTCGGCGCATTGACTCACCTAGGGATGGCACATTCTACACCGTTGACTGAGTTGCAATTGTAGAGTACTTGCAAATGTACTTACGGACCCCATGCGTGTGTGTGTGTGTGTGTTTGTGTGTGTGCGCGCACGCCCTTACACAATACAATAACGCGGTCGGACTGCCTGAAAAGTCGCATAAGCATAAGCATAAGGCCATGTGTATAGCAATGAGGCTGTACAGAGGCAGAATGGGAAGCCCCAGGCAGCCGCGGCCACGCTAAAACACATCATCACGAGCCAAAGCCCCGCAAATAACACAGAATGGAAAACATGGAAATCACGCTTTTATTTTTGCATTTCATTGGAATGAGCTGGTGGTGATCTATGTTGAGTTACAGAGCCAAACACACAGAACACGAAAAAAACCAAAACATAGCAATAAGAAGAACAAATACATGTGATTCAAAGCGATCGTTACATTATCAGCGTTATCTCCGCCCGTCCTGCGCAAATGCAATGCAAATAGGCTCAACAGCCCGGCCTGCCTCCACAAAACTCTCCCAACGGGTTCAAATGAAACAATACAAGCCCCACACCCACCCTCCACCACCACCACCAGCAAACCAACACCACCTCCTCCACCACCTCCATCACCACCGCCGCCACCTCCACCACCTCCACCACCACCACCACCCCTAGTTCCACCACCTCCACCATCCCCACCTGCACCATCCCCACCTCCACCACCTCCACCACCACCACCCCTAGCTCCACCACCACCACCTCCACCACCACCACCCCTAGCTCCACCACCTCCACCATCCCCACCTGCACCATCCCCACCTCCACCACCCCTAGCTCCACCACCTCCACCATCCCCACCTCCACCACCTCACCCGCCGCTCTCGTCCTCGGAAAACACGCCAGTCTGCAGTCCTGTGATCTGTGGCAGACAAAACGAGATGCAGCAGCAGCTAAGAGAGAGAGAGGGAGGGAGAGAGAGAGAGAGAGAGAGAGAGAGAGAAAGAGAGAGAGAGAGAGAGAGAGAGAGAGAGAGAGAAGGAGAGGGAGAGAGAGAGAGCGAGAGAGAGAGACAGCCACAGACTCGCAGTATTCCCTGCCCTCCTTGAATAGATAATGCTTTTCCTTCACATGCCTTTATTCTTTCAAAAAGGAACGCATCGGAGGCCAAATATTAATTCTCCCTGTCATGGAGTAGTTACTATACGCAAGTGGTGTACAAGGAGGAGGAGGAGGTGGCTTTTTGAATGATTAAGGAGCAGGGAGAAAAAAAGGGTTTCTTCTCTTTTTTCTCTTTCTCTCTCACTCTCGTTGCGCTTTGAACTTACCACAGAAAGTTCTTCTGTGCACCTCGCGATTCAGAGTCTCTCCCCCACTCCTCCACTCTGCAGGAGACTGGATGTTCAGAGCGAGGACATTAATGAAGGTTCAGTATAGCAGGTAGAGACAGAAGGATTAATGCAATCTAAACACAGCGAGCCTCCTGGCCCCACCTCCCCCCCCCCGACTGGGGTCCCGACCCCCCCGAACTGAGGCCCCGACCCCCCCGATCCCCCCCTGACTGAGGAGGGAAAACCTTTTTTTTGCACTTTTGCACTTACCACCCGCCCCTCCCAACCCCACACCTTCCCCCAAACACGCCACCCCGCCCCCTCCCGCCACTATGAATCTCCTTTAAAGAAAATGCAGATAGATCGCCTAATACTCCTCACCCCTCCTCCCCTCTCCTCCTCTCCTCCCTCCTCCCCTCTCCCTCCTCCCCTCTCCTCCTCCTCTCCACCCCGTCCCGTGCGCATGGAGATGCATATGTGGACGGAATCACTTCAAGGAATGACATTGACTGAGGAAGTGCTGACTTGCACCTCTGTCTTTTGATGTGAGGAGAGAATCAAAATCAATGTGGGGGGGGCGGGGGGGGGGGGGGGCTTCCTCGGATCGGGGGAGCGGGCGCGGCCTCCTGGATTAGCATTAGCGGGGGAGGTGGCGGCAAACATTAACCTTCAACATCCTGCAAATATATCAGCATTTACTGAGGGGGGGGGGGGGGGGGGGAGGGGGGCGGGCATCATGAACCCCCACCCACCCCTACCAGAACCCACCCACCCACTCCCCTCCCCTGGAAAACCGAAAGGTGGCGCACACACACGAGAGTGCCACAAAATGCATTCCCATCAATTCTTCGGCGATCAGGGTGTTTCATTGATCTGAAGGGTAGTATCAGGTTGTGGTAATGATGAGACACCGGGTGCTCCTCCGCAGTCTCAGGGGCCGTGTGATCTGCCCCCCCCCCCACCCCGGTGCGCCAGCGGTGCCTTCACGTGGAAAATACCTTGAAGATCCCCACGCACCCCCACCCCCTCCCGCTTCTTCTGCACGCTTAAATCAGATGGATCGGATGCTCTTGAGCAACGATAAAGGTTGATTCTGGCGGTGACGCGGTGCCGTAATTGTCACATTTTGTCTCATCAGACCTGTTGTTGTGTACACACACGCTGTCACGCTGTCCGTCCGAAGTGATCACACAATATCAACAACGTGCATTTTGATGCGTGGGAAAAAGTTTGGAGCTGCTGAGGGCGCCCGATTTAGTTGAGTCTTGTGAAACGTGCAGGCGGTGAGGGTGCAGATGAGACCCCCGGGGACACAGCGCACCGCGCAAAAGTCCAGGGATTTAAAGGACGTCAGGATTTTCAGCGTCACAATTTGGTGGTGTTAGTCTTTCACTTCCTGCTAATGATCCAAAAGTGTGTGTGTGTGTGCGTGTGTGTGGAGGGAGGAAGAGAGAGAGTGAAAGAAAAGGAGGGAGAGAGAGAGAGAGGGAGAGAGATGAACTGCTTTGCGACTGTGCTTTGAACACAGTTTTTTTTTTTTACACTTTCCAACAAGCTTTGTTTTTTAATTGGCTGAAATTAATCTTAGGGATGTAGATGCCTGATTTGCATTCATTAAAACCAAACCAAAAGAAGTCATGCTTAATTCCAATCAAATGCGCTTAATTATGCATGGCGAGAGATTCCCAAATGAGCTGTAGATTTTTGTTTCCGTGCTGTTTTTGTTTCCTATAGCAAATAAAATTTTATGAAGCCGTCTTTTTGTGTTTCGCCGGATGGTGAGGAGAAGCACCTTGAGCCAAGAATCTGCATTTTTCATTGTTAATTGTGGATGTCAGCGTCATTCATTTTAATTTACGGCAGGCAATAAAATTAAGAATACTTTGTGCTGATGTTTTAAATCATGCCTGTGAAGGGGACGCATAATGCAACTTAAATCCGGAGTCGATATTGATTGGAGTGGATGGGCTTTTCTATGAATCTTAAGCAGGCAGACGCTGGGAGTCCGCCTGGCTTCACATGCAACCAGTTTACTCAGCGAGCAGATACGATGAGAGCAGTACAATTACACAATGTCAGTTTACAAGGGAGGGGGGGGGGTGGAAACACATGCACGGGCACACACATGAACACACGTATACACACACACACGCACAGATTTGCAGACACGTGCATGCATGTGAGCACACACACTTGTAGCATATATGTATATACGCATATTCTCTTTTTGTGTGACGGGGTATATCATACACAGTATATATAACAATATATATATATATATATATATAACAACATAACAACAGTACACGCCTAGACCAAATGAAACAAAACATATCCATAAGACATCTGTGCTGTTTGTTAAAATGAATTGGAAAAAAATTGCAATAAAACTATCCAAAAATGTAGCAGGGGAATAAATACAAAAATACAATATATGCCTTGAGTTGGTATATTACATTAGACATGCGTGTAATGCCACTGACCTGCAGAGCAGTCCCAACATGGAGCCACTCTGAACAGCTGCATGGTAGCGAGGCATGTTCCCAGCACGGCTAATCCATAAACACAGATATTCCTGTCACATGCTGCTGAACAAACAGACAAACATCGTCTTAAATCATTATGGACCCACGCCTAAATAAAAAACGAAAACATAAAACCGCCATCCTGTCTTCTTATCCTTAACTTTATTTGTTTACATTTGTTGTCTTGGGGGGAGAGAACTGACAATCATATTAATTGCATTGTCGGCCATTGTCAGGTTGTTTGTAGAGACATCGTTGCTGCAGGACTAGTAGCGTCTCGGTGGGTCTTTGTGCCGTCCGTCGTACGTGGTCTATGGGGGGGGGGGGGGGGGGGGATGACAATATGTGTTTCTGCTCCGATACATGATTTATAGCTTCATTTGGACGCCGCTTGTACAAAACACATCCGGCTCCAGACTGCAGCAGCGGCTTTAGTGAGTTCAGTGGACATTTTTGATGATGTCACCACGGCGATCGGGAGAAAGTCTGTTTCCACTCGTGGGGCCGCATGTCCTCGCTCACCACAAGATAGCCCACTTGTAGGTTCCATTTCTTTGCATTTTCTATCTCTATCGCCATCTTTGTTTGTATTGGTACCATTTTGTGTCTTTGTGGAATTTATTGTGTAATTTTGTCTGCCAATTTCACACCTGGCCAGGGACAACAGATGAAAACTGGCTCCTGGCTAATTCTGGCATATTTACATTTACTATTTACTGTTTAATTAATATGCACTGTCACTGACAAATAAACTGAATAAAAAAAAAGAACAAACATATATATCCAACATTTAGCATTGCTTGCTTATGAGGATGACATTTGATGTATACGACGCAATGGACCTTTCCCTACTCAAGCGACAAGTCCCGCCCCCCCTAGTTACTGTTGCTATGCCCCACAAGCTTTCCCACAGCTCTGCAGCATGTTAGTAATGTCCACTGAACAACGCCCCCCTGCTGATGATTCTCTCTCAATATCGCTGGATGTTATTTGCCAAATGCCGCTACTTTATCTAAGAGAGTTGTACAGAAAGGCCTGAACTATTTGACACAAGGATATATCGATGACATTCTGATTTCAGACGGAGCAGACGACAACATAAAACTTGATGCTAAGTGTTGGCGATCTATGAGGAAGACACAAACGCCTCACAAACTCCACATTGAAATTCGTCAGGACAAAATGGTGGAGTCCTACTGCACATGTAAAGCAGGGTGAGTACGTTAGTGATGTGTTTACAATGAAAATAAGCCTAAGATCTGCTAACTACTAGCTACAATGGGCTAATCACCTAGCTATGCTAATCACACGATGGCGCGGTAGCAGTCTGGTCCTAGCGGAAAAAACATTTCACTGCTCAATGTACCTGTACACTGAAATAGGTGACAAATAAACGTTTGAATTTTAACTAATTAGCGAGCTTTGTAGCTTTTTGTGTCGGCGCTGCTGTAAATTGATGTGTGGAGTCGCTATCAACCATTTGATTGTTGCACTTGTGAACTTTCAGTGTTTTAAGTACATCATAAAAACCACTGCGTTCAGTAATTGCCTTATCAGATACAGCACCTGTCAATAACTGACACAAACATGACAGACCCACTTGGATCACATCCAGTCAATGGTTGTGCTTGACTTATAGTCACTATAAAGCTGACTCTGTAAAGCCAGTGCAGATGACACCTGGGTCTTACATTCAGTACCATCAATAATGACTCAAGTAGAAGGAAATTATTTTCTAAAGTTTTCAGGCATGTTTTTAATAATAATGTCTCTATGAGGCCATATGTAGTTGGTCTCATAGAGGCCACCAAATTTAAAATACATAATCTCTATCCATGTATTAAAAACAAGAAGAAGAAGAAGAAGAAGAACAACAACAACTTTATTAATCCACACTTTTTATGGTCACAAACACAGCATGCTTGAAGTGGTGGCCGCCAAACACACACACATGCAGGGAGGGTGGCCCACGGAAATTATGTCTCTGCATTTGACCCATCCTGAGTTATGCTGCCCCTCCAGGGGAGAGCCAGGAGCAGTGGGCAGCCGTTCTTGACAGCGCCCGGGGACCATCAGCTCCAGATCTTTCGTCCACGTCTTGGTCAGGGACTGGACAGGAGAAGCGATTCTTCGCATGTTTTTAATTGGGGTTCTGACTCCGTAAGGAGACCCCGCAGAACACGGGGAGAACATGCAAACTCCACACAGAAAGGCCGGGAGATAACCCACCTGGGCACCCCGAGTCAACAGCGCCCCAGGTGGGAATCGATCCCAGGACCTTCTTGCTGTGAGGCAGCAGTGCAAGCACTGCACGGTGTCAAGTCCTGCAGACTGCATGGATGCTCCAAATCTGGATGAAACGCGCTCCCTGTAATCTCTGTGGATATCTGTGGTCATTATTGCACGTTCCCCAAGCGCATCTAAGAACCATGTTGTTCTAACTAAATGTAGCTGTAGTCTAATCTATGAACACAACAACACGGGACAAGCTTTGTTTGTAGGACATCATGGCGGCTCTGTTGCAAGGGGCGTGGTCTTAAGAAATCAGGCAATCTTATTGGTTATTATTCTCCGCGTGACTGACAGGGTGGAAAGGTCCATTGTGTGACCTGCTGAATCCAACGCGAATGTAAACAAAAAAATAAAACATATGGCATGTAATTGTTGTCGTTCACACTCACACGTTGGTGTTAACTTAACAACAAACGTGTCTCTCTCTCTCTCCTCTGCTGTGTGTTCGTGTTCGTTTTCTTCAAACTCCCACTCGCTTGGCATCCTATAATATTCCAGAGGATGTGTTTGTACCTGTTGTGTCACACACACACACACACACACACACACACACACACACACACACACACACACAAGGTGGCTGTGTTTCCAACACACACACACACTTTAGCAGAGGGAAAAAGAAAAAAAAGGAAAAGAAAACTCCATGGTGATGTTCAATTGTTTTCTCGCAGCTTGGCCGGGCGCCAACAGCTCCTTCATGACAGTGTGTGTGTGCTGCGGCGCTATCAGCCTTCCCCCCTCCCCCCCCTCTTCCTGCTTGCTTTTTTCCCTGGCGGTGACTGAAGCAAGTCACTCTAATTCAACAATGATGGTGATTTTGCTCTGCTTATCGGAGCGGGTAAGTACTTAAGCAGCTGCTTGTACTTTGATCCAATTTACTTCCTGAATGTGTTTTTCCTCATGCACGGTAAACAGGTCTGCCTGTGCTTGTGCTTGTGTATCTGCTGCAGTTCAAAGCCAAAGCAAATAGTTCACATGATTATTTGTGGTGCTGCTGTATTTGTTCTGCTGCTGCTGCTGCTGTTCCCGGGATCCCCTCACCCCACCCCCCTCCACGTGGTCTCTCCAGTCCAAACCGCACAGCGCTGCCACATCTGTTAACAGAAGCCAGTTAGCGCAACTTAACCCCCCCCGCCACACACACCCACCCCCACACCCTGCACCCCCACATCCTGCACCCCCGTGCTCCACCAACAGAGTGCGTATATCTGATACCAATTTGTACTTTACGGCGCTGGCAGTAATTTAATAGCGCACACAGCAACTCCTGCAGCGGGCGATGGCGGAAGATAAAATATATATATATAATAATAAAGTTGGGGAGTTGAATAAGGCAACCTTTAACATCATTGTGTGTTCATGTCAGCCCCCAAGGACGGGCGCGGATAAAAGATGATCAGTTAGGAAATGTATGGCACTGATTTAATAAACATCCAGGAAATGATCCCCCTGACCTGCGGGGGGGTGGAAGGAGGGGTTGAGGGGTGGAGGGTAGTGGCGGTGGCAGCCCACTCGTACTCCTCCTCCACCCGGGTTAAAGCATCAAGTTGGGGGATGATTCATGCACGGCGCGCAGGGGTAGTTGAGTTTGATGGATCTTATGCCTAAACACAGTCATTGCTAATCTGCGGGCCGGTCTCTTTTTAGGTTATTCACAGATCACTGGGTTTCTTTCCCCGGCTAATCCCGGGCCTGACGCCACTCTTGTCTGTGTACATGGTATTCATCACGCGCTGACAGCCGCAGTCCTTCAGACGACAAATAACCTTCAGAGGCGGTGCAGGCGTAGAGAGAGAATGAGGGAGGGAGGGAGCGAAAGAGAGAGAGACAGAGGGAGCGAGGCGGTGTAGGTGTGCAGTTATTTTGGATAAATTTCACAGCGGAGCGGAGCGGCGGGAGCAGGGGGGGAGGGGGAAGAGATGTATGCCGTCCTTGTTGTGGGGAGAGTCAAGAGATGGACCCCTCTTCTTCTTCTTCTTTTCTTCCTCCTCCTCCTCCTCCCACTCCCGGCCGGGCATAATCACTCTGGGCCTCAGCCATGCCTTCAACAACTCAATCAGACAGCCCTCTACCTGTAAAGTGGCTGGGCTGATTTGATTGCCATTTTTATTGGATCCCGCACACATCAATCAAACCAATGGGAACGGCTATACAGACGTGACCACTAGTCATTTGCTAGTAGCCTTGGAAACATTGTTTCGGGGGGCCGGACGGCTGTCATTGCAGGTAAATCAGGGGCCGCCTGAAGTTTCTTTCCCTCCCAACGCCGGAGCGTTGAGTTAAATCATCTTGAAAATTGATGTCACCGCACTCAAGTGTTTTCACCTACACCTGGGATGGAGTCCCATCACCCGTTGACAATGTCAGCACTTTCAACCTTCTTCTTAAACAAAGGTGGTGTATTTTGCTCTGTCGGCAGGGTCGGGTGATGCTTTATGATTTTTTATTTTTTTTGTTGCCCCCTTCCTTTGGTTTTGATGAACAGAACACCTAGTTTTGAACACCATGTATATTGCAAATATATATATATATATACATACTTTGTACCGTATGATCAATGTGTTCTGTTACCCGAGGTACATAAAGTGAGTTTTTCTATCTTTTAAAATGGAGAACGAGGGCTCACGCTAAACAACAACAAATAATTTTAAATCCAGGCTTTACTGCAGAGAAAGATTTACAATCTGACTTTAGTTCCGTAAATGCGTCGAGTTTCGCCCTTTAACTGAGTTTGCACCACAAGAGAGAGAGAGAGAGACAGAGAGAGAGACAGAGAGAGAGACAGAGAGAGAGACAGAGAGAGAGAGCTGTGTCTGGTAAGCGATTTGATCCAATGTGAACTGATCAAGTATATCATGTCCATAAGCGCTTACAGTGAGAACATATTAGATTAAGCACAGGTAGCTAATTTCCTCCTCTGCATGGATGAGTAGGAGTCTGAATGATGTAAAATTAATTTCGTCCCTCTAAAACTTTGATCACACGAGGCTATTTTGGTTCTCGTGATGACAAGTAATCGGGGGTGCTGTTGATTCTCTCACCTTGCCGCGTTACCCCGCCGTGCCTATGGGGGGTTTCAGCATCAATTTCATTCAGCATAAATACTTGATCTGTAAAACAAATTACAAACAATAAAAGCCCGCCAACCCCCCCCCACCCCGCTAAAACGCACACCGGGCTCTCTATTGAGATGTCCCTCCTAGCCATGTGTCAGCGACCGGAGACATTAATGATACATGGAATGGAAAATTACCATCTAGAATACGTCCGAAACAGTAAACTGGTAAACAAGCCCGCCATCAGAAGTGGGGATGATTTGAATCAACAAGGGTGAACAGATATGGATACTCGACACATTAGTGTTAATAGGAATAGATTATGGAGGGATTTCGCAGAGTGACCTTCAGTGCACTAATTGAAAGAGTATTCAGAGTCAGCAGTGGAATAATCAACTTAAACACAGAATCATAAATCATCATGAATAGCGCTGTCACAACCCAGCCATTAGCCCCCCTCCTTGCTTTTTTTTGTCTCTCCCCGGCAACCTCATGAAAATATCCACCACACCGAGTCGTAGGTTAATAGGAACAGAAATGGCATTTAAAGTCTATTTGGATCAAACGTACTGCTACAGCCTGGAAACACAACTTGGCTAATTTGGAGGTAATGTGAATTGATGTAGTTAGGGTTAGGGATAGTCCGGGCCCGCGGAGTCCAGAGTAGTGCTGGGGAATGTGTGTGTGTGTGTGTGTGTGTGTGTGTGTGTGAGTATGCCTATGTGTGTGTGCGTACCCACGTGTGTGTGTGTGAGTATGCCTGCATGCAGTGTGTGTGTGTGTGCGTGTGTGTGTGTGTGTGTGCTTGTGCCCGTGTGCTTGTGCTTGTGCGTGCGTGCGAGCATGCGCGTGTGTGAAGAAATGTTAAAAGGCAATCTGTTAAGAAATATGTGGTGGCGGCTCCATTACATTAGAGGCTGACATTAGAGCCTTTATCATGACACCGGTGTTGGACATGTCTCTCCCTTTGTTTTCAGCGAGGGGCCCGGTCGCGGCCGTGTATGTTATCAGCGTGGGGTTAGGTAATCATACTGGCTTATATCCTGACCTTTACCTCCCCTTATTGATTATGGCTGGCAATAAGGCAATACATTGTGGGAACTTGGAGCTACGGTTGCTTGTGTGCGACGGGTAAGTAGGGTCCTCAACCTTAACTCTTCTGTTCAATATCCCCACCGTGTACGGGCTTTAGTATTGATTTCGCAGCACGTGTTGGTCAAAGTTTTACAACATCTTTATTAAAATCAACAAGTGCCTTCACGGCAAATAGCTTTTTAATTGTGACCGAATTAGATACTAAACAGTTGGTTAGTATCAGTGAAACGTCTTTCACACAACGGTGGCCAGCAAACTTGGCAGAAACACTGATAAGAAGGCCGATCCCTGGCGCTTACACGGCATTAATCAAATAGCAGGTCTAATTAAAAGCCCTTTAAACAAAGCTTTTTTTTAAAAAAATTGGTAAATGTTGCTCAGATATGGCAATAATTTTTGATCAGCCAAGCCTGGAAGACAAATAATTAGAAGTGCCAGCGCCGGCCTGATGAGTGATGTCACCCTTTCCCAGTGACCTTCCCTTGCTAATTAATTTTCATTCCATGCACATTATTGAGTTCATGAAAAGATGCACCTGATTCATTTTTGTTGATAATACTTGTCACTTGTCACCATGTCAAAGAGAAATTATTAGCTGATCTCACGCCACCGCCGGTGCCACAAAGTCTGCGTGCAAATGTGAAACTACAACCTTGAATTTAAGGTAAAGCCGCATTGTAAAGTGGTAATGGAATTGTCTTAACTTTACCCCACAGGCAATAAGGGAAAAGTGGGATTTGTTTCATTCAATTATATAGATTATACAATTATATAGAGCGCAATTTGAGATTAGAAAAGGTTGCAATTGTTCAGCCTGGATATTGCACCACAATAATATCTGTTGCTCCCTGATATTAATGTGTCCGTATTATCCTGGGATAGTGTCGTGTCAAAGGGCGTGTAGTTAAGGGACTGATAGATGATTTGTAGACCTGGGCAGTATTTCATTTTTCTCATGATCTGTGACAGCTGTGAGTTTGTGAATGGTGTGTGTGTGTGGCTTTGATTGGATTGCAACATTGAACCTTGATTTGAGCCATGATCATATTTTCCACCCCTGGTCAGGCTTGGGCTGCGTTCAACAACCCTACACACTAGGGGAGCGTTTCCCCCACACCACACAACATTCACATATGAATCTGGGCAAACTTTCGTAACATGGAGGAAAAGCAAACCAAATGTGTGGGAGAGTCTCCATAATGATGAAAAGAAGCTATTAGAAGAAGAAGGTATTTAATACCCAAGAAACCTCGATTTTCCAGTCTACGCAGATGCGGGAACCGAGCAGACAGGGAGGCAGGGAGAGGGAGCTGGCTGGAGACGTATGAAGTCCATACGGGGGAGAATTAACGGGACAATGTTTGCAAGAATGATCCGTGGCGACCAAGTGGGGTGGAAAGCCGGCGTTTTTATACAGGATTTAATTGTTGATCGCTGGCAGGGCGCAAGCACAGCGCATGGTGCCGCTAATGACTCTGGAGGCGCACCAGCCCGGAGCACGCCCCCAAACACCGTGAGCCCGGGAGACCTACGCTCGGAGACCGTGACAGTACCCTCCCCCCCCCAACGGGAGCCTCAGGCGACCCACAATCACGGGCTTGGCACCGTCAGGCGGACGACCTGGGGCCAGGCAAGCCGGAGGCAGGACCTCAGGTGGAGACCTGAGGGTCTGGAGGCATGGAGGATACCGGTGACGTGCGGAGTGGGGGCCGGAATGGCTGCGACCCAGCCAGCAGGATACCCAGGGAATGGGAACCGGGAATGGGCTGCCCGACCAGCATCAGGGAACCGGCAGTAGGGCTGCTGCAATCCAAGCCGTGACCGGGACCAGGGATGGGCTGACGACCTAGCAGTGCACGGAGACTTGCAGGGG
>PIJE02002201.1:44208-61021 GCA_002895965.2 Coryphaenoides rupestris
GATGTCATTGCGTTGTTGTTGTTGTTGTTGTTGTTGTTGTTCTGGATGTTGATGTTTTTTTTCTCTCAAGAAAAGCATCAACCTATGCCATTTCAAGCGACAGCCTGCTTAAAATAGACATGAAATATTGATACCTGACATTATTTTTTGGGGCGGGTGTGGAGGGGGGCCCTTTTCTGTGGACGCACGATGACCTTTATGAAGTAGGTTAAACTAAAATGCTTATGAGGCTTACATTAGTCCCTGTCAAAGTGTGGACTCAGAGGAATATACTGTACATGTGGTGGTCCATCCGGGACGCAGGATCTATCCGCCTCTTGGATCAACATTTACGCAAACTCTGGAGCCCCGTTCAATAACAGAAGATAAGCAATTGATCATTGATTTGAGTTTTTGGTGGACTATTTATGAAAGGTTCATATCAATCAATGGGGAACGAAGAGAGTGGACCGTGTGCGTTTGCATTAGTCAATTGGTCTTTGCTTTTCTTTGCCCAAAGGATGATTTGTGAGAGTGTTGGTGGGGGCATGTACAATAAATATGGCGATGTGGGGGTTTCAATAGGCCTGGCTACATGTGATAGAATACCATTATATAGGCCCCCTACACGTCAAGGTTCAAGATTCAAGATTCATTCACTCCCCATTCACTCCGGCAATAGAGTCAAACTATATAGAGAATATGGATATTTAGTTTCCTCTGATTAGACTACCAATTGCCTCCATAAACTCTTTGTTATTTTTTGTACCCCTTTTTTTTAGGTTCCATCAGAGATGGATGGTTACCTGTTCCCCCAGCCGGGGACAGACTCTAAGAGGCGGGACGGAGCTCCTCCTCCAGAGCCCTCCTTCACCGAGGACCTGGGCTCCCCATACAGTGTCAACATGAGCCTCCTCCTGCCCGACCTACACCCGGGCCTCTACCGCCCTGTGGTGAGACCCATCAAGGCAGAACCCCTGTCCCACTTGCTCGTTCCGCCCGGTTGCCAGAATAACAACCGAGAAGGGCGCATTCCCTGCACTGGCCCGGAATACCCCGGCGTGTTTGGCGTGGCGGACGCCGGCACTGGTTTCTTCATCAAACAGGAAATGACATCGGGGGACTTCCAGGACATCCCCCTGTTCCAGATGTTGAACTCTGATCTGGAGCAGCTGGTCCACGGAGCGCAGGCGTCCCCGGAGCTAAGCGTCCCCATGTCCCATTTGAGTCTTCCACCAGTCGGGGGTGGTCATCCAGGCACTGTCCAGGCGTCGGTTAAAGTCCCAAGTGCCACGGCGAACACTGGGTATGGCTTCCCGCAGCACCGCAACCCTCCGCAGAGGCCTTCCTACCTACCGCCCTCGCCGCCCAGTTCAGAGCCGGGGAGCCCCGACAGAGGGAAAGTCGTCCTCCAGAACCTTTCCCCACCGCCTTCGTACGAAGCCACCATCGCGTCCAAAATGCCTTTCCAGAAGACCAATGTAGCGCAAGATCCAACCGGTAGACTCCAGACGCCAATCCGAACCTTGGATACGCGCCACGTCCACCATCCCGATGTCGAGCTCGGCCTGAGCTTGCGTCTCGCTAGCGTTCAGAGTTCGACGACGGTCCAGGCAGCGGCGACACTCTGTCCTTTGTCCCCGGTGTTGCCCCAGTCTTCCCCGGTCAAGTATACACGTCGGAATAACCCCGACCTGGAGAGACGACGGATCCACCACTGTGATGTCCCAGGTGAATCTCAATATACAACGCAATATCGTCGACATATAACTGTATCTTTGCCATTGTACATCAAGTGTATGTGTAGTGTATCTACCAAGTGTATCCACCATTGTATGTCCAGCACCCAACATGCAAAGTTCATTGTTAATGACCTTCAACTGCATTGCTCTACTCTAGGATGCAAGAAAGTGTACACAAAATCGTCCCATTTGAAGGCGCACCTACGAACCCACACAGGTGAAGTTTCTATCGCTAACTGAATGCACTGTTATTATTATTGAGAACCCCCTCTAATTTTAGGGGTGATCCTGCCCGGTCATGTTGCCAGGCAGAAGAATGCACTTGGCATGCACAGGAATCCTGTGTGCAGACAGACTGGGCGCTATCTCAAATCACAAGGGGACGGCTATGGGGGGTGGAGGGGCGGTTTGTGATTTATTAGTTATTATACTCTACGTACAAGTACATAGAGTATGTAGGCTATATGGTACCAGATTTCTTACTGCATGGTATCAAGTAAATATGTGTAATACATGTTTACATTCTATCCACCCTTTTTATTATATTGTTTACATACAGTATAATATTATATATATATATAAATATTATATATATAACCTCAAATAATTTGAGGTTGGACAAAAAGGAGTCCCATTTATAAAAAGTGTGGATTGTTCCGAATGTAAATTTGAATCCACGTTGTGATACAGACTATGTATGGAGTATGAATGTATGCATACAGCATTGATGATGGGTGTAACAATGACTGAAATGTAGTTGTCTTTTTCAAAAAATGTCTGTGATCATTCAGTATGCAGTTTATATTTATAGAATTGTTGTTGTGGTGGTGGTGGTGATGTTGTTGCAGGCGAGAAACCGTACGAATGCTCCTGGGAGGGATGTGAGTGGCGGTTCGCTCGCTCCGACGAGCTGACTCGCCATTTCAGAAAGCACACGGGGGCCAAGCCCTTCCAGTGCGCCGTGTGCAACCGATGCTTCTCCCGCTCGGACCACCTGGCACTGCACATGAAGAGGCATCAGGGCTAACTCTCGTCCAAGTCTCATCACCCCATCCCACCTTTTATTTTTTTCAATTTGTTTAATTTTTTGTTTTGTTTCAGTTCGAACCAAAATAAAACCCCTGAAATTTGAATTCAGAAAAATGACAATGATTGACGCTCCTCACTTCTTTCATCTCACCGGAATATATATTTTTTAATGATGGTTGTTTATTTTGTTTGCGTATTTATGTTCCCTTTAGTAAAAATGATGTATTAGCTGTTGGTATTTCCAAGAGAATAGGCCCATTATGTATTCATTTTATATTTTTATGTTCAAGAGTGAAAGTTGTCACTAATTATATACAAAATAAATAAATAATTGTCACATTGGCACAGATATTACATTCAAATCCGGTTCACTGCTTGTTGGATGAAGTTGTTGAATGTTTTCATTAGGTGGTAAAGACATTACTTCACCACCACCGGTCATACCAGTTGAACTTCTAGCGATGACAAACCCTTTTGAATAATAGAAAGTGGGTGGGGTTCCATCATCATGAATTCAGTGTTCTTCAGTTTCTAATGTCAAGATTGTTTTGTTTATTCATGTTAGATTTTATTTTTTTTAATTTCCATATAATGTGTTGAGCAGTTACTGCAGTCGGTGCTCTGCCATATCTGGGTTTGCATTGGTTGTGATGCTTGGATTGTAAAAAGATGATTGTTCTGCCTTTGTTCAACGCAGTGTTCACCTTAAGCTTGTGGAAATTACACAATATTGTAGCGTAAAGAGGGTTTGGACTTGGGCAAAGCTAGCGGTGTGGATTTGTTTATTTTTAAACTGAGCACACGTCCTCCCTTTTTTTAAATTATACCGAAAAGTTTATTATCTATTCATACTTACATATGATTAAACTGCCTTTTTTATTTGAAGAAGTAAAGGTTGTCAATGCAATATGTCAATGGCGAATGACAGAGCTTCCTAATTTTTTATTCTTTTTACAGTACTGTTTTGGGAATTTACATTACAAAAAAAAATTATCTTACATGATATATATATGATATCTCAGAGCAATTATTGTTCGACTATATCTCAATGACCAAATGTAAAGAATTTCAGTTTTCTATAAAAGTTTAAATGTAAAAAAATTTAGCTATTTGCAGAACATAGACACCACCGTTTCCAGTTTTATAAAATATTTCAATTGAACTCCTGATTTTTGATTTTGTGGTGATTAAATATGAACAACACTATTGGTACATTGTCTTGATCTGTTGCACTGCCATGAGTCAGTGTATGAATAGTGCTAATATTGTTTAACTTTTTATTTTCTCAATCCTTTTAATGTTGCCTGAAAAAAACAACAACTCTGTAATTAGTGTTACACAAATGCGGTGCCATGGATAAGGAATGTAAACCTTTATCCTACGTCGATAATACCAGCTAATAATACATTTAAATAAAGTCTTGTGTCAAGGGTGATGAATCGTATTTATTTGTGGACAGCTTTACCAAATAGTATGTGATTTATGATTTATATTTTCGGCAGCAGTGGCGGCTGGTGATAAAAAAAAGGGCACCAAAAAAAATCTGCATTTGCATCAATGACTTGACGCCCTTCTCCAAGTAACTTTCTCCCCTATGCCATGGCTGGCTCGGTCAATCGGGGTCTGGTCTTGTCGTCAAGTTGGTCACCCCCACATAAGCAAGACAACACACACTACAGACTCCTAACTCTTAATAAAACTTAATAACACACACATTCATTGCCCACCCATAATCCTTTGCCCCCAGAATTGTCCAATCACATCAGAACGTGAACATGAAAACAATACCGATTCACTGCCAATAAAAGTGGGAGTGTCCTTACATTTGTTGACCTTCTCTGTGCCCCGTGGTAAAACCTGAAGCCGCCAATCAGAGAGCAGCTTCTGGTCACGTGCTTGCCAAAAATGTATTGACTCCCATACACACTCATTTGGCCGGCGCCCCTCAACCAGGAAGTAGCCGAAGTACGTACTGTATTCATACAAAAATCAACAAAAAACTGTTTGAATTTTTGAATGAATGCAGACTACCATGCTCTGTACAAGTAAACACGTTTCTTTCATAATTATTTCGCATTATCTTATGGGGCGGCACCCCAGCGCCCCCTATTGCCGCAGACAGCAGTACTTCATTCTAAAGGCTGATACATACTCCGCGAGAAGCGAGAACTTCGTTCTCGCAGCCCTGGACATTTCATACTCCGCGAAAACTCAAGTGCAGGAACTCAAAGGCCCCGCCCACAGCAGCAAACTTCCGCGCCGGCGGAAAGCGCATTAACCACGGCCACTTCAAATTGATCAATCACACAATAGTTCTCGGACATGACGCGAGAACAAAGTTCGGCCCGGATGATGTGTCGAGAACAAGCTGCGAGAACTCCTGAACCAGGGCAGCCCTGGGTGCGAGAACAAAGTTATGGATCAGCCTTAACAGATACGGGATAATTTCTTCAAATATAAAACGCATGTGAAGAGTTTCTCTCTTTGGTGCAGTTGTTCACAACCCAATAATTCTCCTCACTATGAATGTAATTCTGGAAAAGTGTCAGTGGCATAAGTCATAGAAAGCGGGTGGGGGGGTAGAGTGCCAAGAAGCGCCTGCTGTACCAACCACAGCAGAATCTGTTTCAGCTTGTCTGAGGATCAGGAAAGGGTCCTTTCTGGTGTTCCCGGATTGCTTTGAGGTTAGTTCTGATGTACCAATTGCTTGTACTAGATTATATACAAATCACAGGCCTCTAAGACCCCACCCCCGTTCAACAGGAGGGGAGAATCTACCCTATACTATAATTTACTATCTGGGATCATCATTATCTTGTCTTGTCCTAACTTTTTCGTTTCCCAACAACCCTCACCCAAACTCGACAATAGCACAATGGGAAACGGCACCAAATGTCCCAACTGTTTGATCGGAATGCGTTTTTTCTTTACTTAAGACAACTTCAGATAACCGTCAATCTTATTAAATTTGCATGTGGCCATATTCCGTGAGCTCTGAGCGTGACAACAACAATCTTTGGCCTTCCCACTGTCCCATGAAAGGCTAGAAGAGATGTTCTCCTCATGGTGAACAACGTGTACTTTGAGAGAGTACTCAGAAAGCCATCTATATGCAGAGATCATTTGCCATGGCTTTTTCCTAATACTAAGATTAGGTTTCAGAATGCCACTGAATGTCGGGCGCTCCACTCGAATGTCTAATGGGACACCAAAACCACATTCCAGTCAAGCTCACATAGCCACGCATGTTGCTTCTTAGCTCCATACCAGGGCCTTAGATTCAAAATGCATCTTTATTCACTGTCATGCCTCCATTCATAGGAATATACATGTATATGTTTGAACTCATTTTTTTTAATTTCACAGCTCCATCCATATGAAAAATACAGAGAAAAGAGCAAGAGGAACACTGGACTGGATATCTAAACAACGGTTGGATAAAAGGAAGAAGGAAATAAAAACAATGTAGAAAGATGTCAAATGTAAAAACGGTTTCTTTTGCAGATGTGGAATCCCATGAGAGGAATCTCCCTTTTTGAAGTGTTGCTGAGCAGTATCACCATTTTTTTTTCTTTACGGCAAGAGTGAAAATATTTGAGTATATCTACAATACACTCACTTTACATAAATACAGGAACAACAATTACTGTACGTCATATCAGCAAACTCGAAACAAAAGGCATTGGTTTCACTACTTACATTTTTTTTATCAGCAGAAATAAATTGCAGATGATACAGATTACGAAAATAGATAGAGAAGTGTAAGAGCAGGTGTTTGTTTGCAAAATGAGTATTGTATTGAAAAAATTTGTCCACAGCATTCAGTAGAACTCCGATGTTCGTCCCTGTGAGAATCACTGTGTGGCCAATCTGAATAAAAACAACCCATAATGAAGAACACACCTTGTAAAGAGTGTCTTACTGCAAGCAAATACACAGGCTTATTTGACATAAGGCTCAGTGCGGGAGGGAGTTAAACATTAGAGGTCAGATTTGCATAACGGCATCTGTGCTTTTACAAAAAATTTGCAGTATCATTTCTCAGCAATTTTCTTCTCCACTTGAACAAGTGCGTTTCATAAATTAAAACTCTGCACAGAGCAGTTAAATATTACAAGGTTGTGATATGAGGCACTATAAATTGTTATTGCATAACTTTGACCCTGGTTGCCGTAACAAAATTATGCTTCAAAAATTAGAATAAGGACAAGTTGAAGGAAAATACAATACACATTGTCCTGTTGACAACACTTATCGCCATCTTCAAGTCAACTCTAAGCTTTTAAAAAAATATTGTTGGATTAAGACATGCAAAGTTATACTGAATACAATATAATACGTGTTATTGATAGGTGACAAATCCATATCATTTATTGTCTAGGTATGGCAAAAAAAAAAATAGAAACAGGACAGGGAATGACCATGATAGAGCATCCAATTGAGACAAACGGTTACATAACATCATATTGGATCATTTACAGAATGCTGTATAATGTGTTCTTAAGTGATTTGTACCTAGGATGTTCTGGATCTCTGGATTCTGGAGCTGCTCAGAAAAGCTTCAGGTCTCTGGCGCTCCCTTGGGGAATAGTTCTTAAGATTCTTAGAGAGGCCATGAACTCGAGGACTACTGAGAGCATCCACAATGGAATGTCCTAGTTGGAGATCGAAACTCTGGGATGCTTGAGATGTTCATAGAGCAATTTCTCATAGGAAGCTGCAATGTGAGTTTCAACTGAGGAAGTGCTCTCTGCAGAGATAACTCTCCTGGAATTAGCGTCTGCCCATTGTCTTGCGAGATGCGTACTGTGCAGGCTAGAGAGCGTAGATCTTAAACTTATGCGGCTCTCGCGTGTATACAAAATAGCGTGTTACACATTGTTTCTCAGGATTCACATGGATTGTCCTGCGTTGGTTATCTGTGAGCATCCTCTAAGAGGATGCTAGAGGTCTCGATGAGGTCTCTCTCATCAGTTGGTACTGTCCAATGGAAGCTGTAACTGAGCAGACTGTCGGTGGGAGTACTTGTCAATGATCAATGCTGAGTGAGCTCTTTTGACTACCGTTGTAGCTCACCTGGATGTCTGAGAATTCTTCGTGGAGCTCTGGTAGCTATGGGATCTGCCATGGGTCTCTGGGACATGTCTGGACTTTCATGGAGAAAATCTCATTCTTGGGATCTTCTTAATACGAGGAATAATTCTAGGTGAGGATCTCTTGGGTCTTCTGCGAGAATGATCTTCTAGAATTACTCTGGATGTTCTGGAGCCTCGGTCATGCACGACCTGTTTTCGTTGGGATGTCTTGTGGAGATGTTCTTAATGGGAGCCACTGTAAGACGGAGTGTCTCTTTCGTCTTTTTAAGAATTACACTGTAAACGGATGGTAAAATATAATGGTGATTATTTGTGGATAAATTGACATCTGAAATAAAATATTTGTTTTGAAACGATACTAATAAACAAGGTGCTGACATGCTTTTGCCAAAAATAATAATACAATACAACTGGGCGTAATCACATGTGCACAAATAATCAACATAAATATGACATCAGGACATTACAATTCTTAATTGATACCGAAGGGGAGTTGTGGCATACTCTGGATGCATGTGTGTGTAACTGAGCTGCTGGAATTTGTTTGGTTGCGTTCGTGTGTGTGTGTGCGTGTGTGTTTTTGTCTGGCGGGAGGAGGGGTGTGTGTGTGTGTGTGTGTGTGTGTGTGTGCGTGTGTGTGTGTGTGTGTGTGTGTGTGTGTGTGTGTGTGTGTGTGTGTGTGTGTGTGTGTGTGTGTTTATATATGTGTGTGTGTGTGTGTGTGTGTGTGTGTGTGTGTGTGTGTGTGTGTGTCTGTACGTGTGTGTTGTGTTGAGTGCTGTGTGTTGTATCAAATAAGTTCACATTAACAATTAGTACTGGCTTTTCTTCCAAAAGGTACATTGAGCAGTCTTCGCATTGTGTAGGCCTACATTATAAGCATTATAAGTGGTTTCCAGTTTCTCCTGATTCTTCCTTTCAGATATCCTATATTCAGTCATAACATAATAATAATAATAATAATAATAATAACAATAACAATAATAATAATAAACTTGTGCCTTTGTGGATGCACATGAATATCTGAAAGCAAAGTAAACTCAATGATCTTTTAGAACCAGATGGACAGATTTTTTTTTCCAGTCATTCATTGTTTTCAAATCACTATGCCATAAGGGTTAGAGGGGTGATCTGCAGAAGGTGTGTCGTGGAACAGAAAGGTAGACAGAGGCGTGACACTACAGCTAAATGTGCTTTCATGTCGACGATGGTGGCGTTCGTTACACAAACAGACATCCACTGCTGGGCGGACCCTCGTTGACATTAGCTCAACAACAGAACAAAAGAGGAAACGCTTGGTCCACCTTCTCATGGCCATGTTCAGAATGTATTGCTCTTCTAGTATTGTACCGCAGAAGCCACACTTCCGTCCCTGTAACATTGTATTATAGACCCACTAAAGGCTGTGCTAGCACGCTAAGGTATGTGCTGTGTGTGAGCTCGACGGCGTCAAAGCCCACCGCTGCCAGGGGTGTAAAAAGTACCCAGAAATTATACTTAAGTGAAAGTATGGGTACCGTCTCAAAATCTTACTCAAGTAAAAGTCAGAGTATCTGGCTAAAAACACACGAGTAAAAGTCAAAAAGTTTCTACTTTTAAATGTACTTAAGTACTAAAAAGTAAAAGTAAAAACTTTTTTTTATTGCAAGGCCATGGGTGCTCGTCATGTCCGTCCACGCCGACCATTTCGTCCTCTTCATCACTCGTACTATCGTTTGTAGTCATCTTCTGTAGCTTGTCACTCTGACTGTCTATTCTTCTGATAGCGGGTGTTTCATCAAAGATCCCCGCTGTCTAGTCTTGCACAAGGACCAATCAGCATGGGTATGGGCGGGTTCATTTTCCATTGATGGGGATTTGATTGGCTGTTTTTAAATAAAGTGCGGCCGCAGGATTAATAACGTTAACGTTAGTTCGGCCAGAGAAACAAATATACTAATTAAAATTGTTGGACCTGCGAGATTTGTACTTTGTACTTTGTAGGTCTGCATTTTAAATGTAAGGAGTAAAAAGTATGTTTTTTTTCTCTGAAATGTAATTGAGTAAAAGTACAAGTATACAAATCTAATAATACTCGAGTAAAGTACAAATCCCCAAAAACAGTACTTAAGTATTGTAACGAAGTACAATTACTCAAGTACTTTACACCCCTGACCGCTGCTAATCCCACACCTGTCAAAATATAATCCGTGAGCGTGTCTGTAAGGTGCCGGTTTGTTGCGTATTTTGTTTTTCCCGTCTTTTCATCATACGGCCGTGTTCACAAAGTTTAACGAACGCTGTAACCGTCACCGATTATTTCGCAAAAATGTCTATGTACACGATGGTTTAATCTTTCCTTATCGAACATAAATCAAGCATTTTCTAAAAAAAAAAGGGAATAAATGAAACACAAAATAAAAATGTCATTTTTAAACTAGAATTACCCTATGAGATTGTACTTTACTGATTGCTAATCACAGCACAAAATGCACAAACATTTTTTTTTTCTGAAAACGAAAAAAGGAAAACACATCTAAGAGGCTCAGCATGAAGAATAGCAATAGTGGGTAAGGATGGGGCAGGTGGGGCACATGGGGCAGGTGAGGCAAGTGGGGCAGGTGGGGCAGATATGGCGTTTCTCATTGCTGGTGAAGTGTTGTGCATGCCTGGGTTTCCACGATGTCAAAGCAAACAGAATATCACAAGCGGGTTTATCGGGCCAACATTTTTTCAGAGATTAAGTAGTCAATATACAGTATATATCCATGATTTGAAGTCACCGGTGTGGTCGTGGGCTTTCCAACTACCTCCTCATCCTCACCGGTCCTTCGGGGTTGCCTCTGATTCAACGTCCTGGGATAGCGGGTTGAAACCTAATAATATTGATGCAATGGCGGCCTCTGCTGGCTAGGGTTTGAAAGTACAGACAGGCAGCCCTGCGAGGCCATACTTTGGCTGTAGATCCAAATAGGTCCCCGAGTCCTTTTCCACTGGCTGAGGCCAAGTTTGGTGCCTTTTTTATTTATTTCTTTTTTAAAACGTCCTCACAGCAAATTCCTCCCGTACACCTTCACATTATGATGGCCTGCAGAGAAGGTGTTTTGTTTTTGTTTTTGGGACAGAAAGATACCAAGAGGAAAAAAAACGAAGAACGAAAACAAAAAAAACTAAAACGGTTTGCGATTGCATTTTTCTCATCCAAATACCGTAAAGAGTAGTAGCAGTCCAACTTATGAATCTAAGCCCCAAAAAACCCCCAAAAAACAACCCCCCTAAAAACATTGAAGAACAGTGTTGTAAAAGATTCCACTTCAGTTTGATAAAACGAGTTGCGAGTGCGGCCCACGGCGACGCTGAAAAGGTCCCGTCGTTGCCACGGACTCCGTCCCTCTGTCCTCGCGAGGAGGAACAAACACCACCGACCCTGTTAGTGCTCCACCAGCTCTGCTCCTTCCGCGGGGAGAGAGTGTGTATGTGTGTGTGTGGCTGTGTGTACATACATGTGTGTCAAATGCAAGTGTGTGTTTCCCTGTATATGAATGTGTGTGTGTGTGTGTGCAAATGTATACGTCCAGACCAGCTGAACAACATTCATAGAGACCCAGCTCACCCCCCATCCCTCCCTCCCTCCCTCCCCCAACCTCACCCCACCCTCACCCCATACTGCTTCGGCCTCTCTGTAGCAGGGCTTAAATCCACGGCTACTCCATCTCGGGGGTATCTCCGGTATCTTCCTCTCCTCTCTCTCATATTCCCCCCTTCTTCCCCCCTCCCCCCCCGCTTTCTCTCTCTCTCTCTCCGTTCCCGTGTCTTCCCGTTCTTCTCTTCTATACCAACATGTGCCTCCGTCGGTGCAGGGCCAGGTGGTCGGACCGGGAGAAGCTGCGATCACAGTCTGCGCACTTGAAGGGCTTCACGCCGGTATGTTTCCTGTAGTGCCGTGTCAGCTCGTCGGAGCGGGCGAACTTCCACTCGCAGCCGTCCCAGGTGCACTTGTATGGCTTTTCACCTGCAGGGGGAGACAGAGCGCACATGTCACATACACATACACAGATGCACACACAGACGGTTAATGGACATAATGTGCAGTATGCGCATGCAGCAGCTGCAGCGATATTTGTCAACCGATTTTCCCATCACTTTAGGGTCGAAGTGACTAATGTGGACAAGTGTTTTTGAAACTGGTCCAGTATTGAGCGAGAATGCTTCAGCAGTCAGACGCAAGACAGGCTCCAATGAAAACCTTTTGGACAATCGTGCCCTTAACATATATCCACTAAAAGTGCTTGTTTTTGCCACTGACAGCCTCAGATTGTTATTAGTAAGTGTCTGGCAACATTATGGAAAGGATCTCTACAGAGAATAATAAAACGAAGATTTTCATGTAAAGACACCATCTATCGCTGAATGAGTTAACACAATGGTGACTGAGCCTATGGTCCACTGATGAATTTTTTGTAATATTACGGACTGGGTGGCGCATACTCTGATATTCTGTTTACTCTCTGCTAGAGTAAACAGAATATTCGCCATTAAAGAACTGCCAGTGGATTGACGTCACCTATGGGACACTGTTTGGATGCCAGGTGTCGCGAAATGGCACAAAACGGAAATTTCCGAGATTACCACTTTAAGGGTACTCTTAAGTGATAGCATTTCATGAAATATGCATATACGTGCACTATGTAACTTTGACAAAAAGCGGGCGTGGTGGAATATACATTTAGCCAATACGCAAGATACGTGTGTTTCCCTGGCTTGCTCATTGTTACGGGCCGCTAGGTGGGGCCTTGTATTTTGTTTCCATTTTGGGTGTGTTTTCTGTTTCTTTGTTTCCAGCAGGAGTGGATCGGCTTAATTACTTGCACAGGTGTATGCTATGAAGCAATTAAGCCGATCCTCAGCTATAAGAGTGCAGCTGCCCCTCCTCTCCTGGCAGGCAGCATTGTGGCAGACCTGTGGCATCAGTTGTGTTTGGAACCGCTGGCCGAGTGACGTGTGGCTTGACAGAGGGCACGTCATATTCGTTGTTAGAACCGTTGTTGGATTCATTGTTGGGCCGTTGGAATTAGTGGAATAAATACGTTGTACCTTTTGACTCCTCCGCTTTCCCCCCTTATTTCTGTTACATGCAGCTCTAAGGTATAACATGGGGGCTCGTCAAACACTAGATTAATTTGGTTTTGTTTGGATTACAATATTGGGGAAGTTAATTGACACTACTTTTGAAGGGGGGAGGAGTGTTGATGGTTGGTTGACATTGAGTAGTTCGCCTGCCAGTGCCTGTGTAATTTTCATCATAGGTATACCTCAACTATGAGAGACAAAATGAAAAAAGATTTTTTTTGCAAATTATGGTGGAAAATAAGTATTTGGTCAATAACAAAAGTTCATCTCAATACTTTGTTATATACCCTTTGTTGGCAATGACAGAGGTCAAACGTTTTCTGTAAGTCTTCACAAGGTTTTCACACACTGTTGCTGGTATGTTGGCCCATTCCTCCATGCAGATCTCCTCTAGAGCAGTGATGTTTTGGGGCTGTCGCTGGGCAACACGGACTTTCAACTCCCTCCAAAGATTTTCTATGGGGTTGAGATCTGGAGACTGGCTAGGCCACTCCAGGACCTTGAAATGCTTCTTACGAAGCCACTCCTTCGTTGCCCGGGCGGTGTGTTTGGGATCATTGTCATGCTGAAAGACCCAGCCACGTTTCATCTTCAATGCCCTTGCTGATGGAAGGAGGTTTTCACTCAAAATCTCACGATACATGGCCCCATTCATTCTTTCCTTTACACGGATCAGTCGTCCTGGTCCCTTTGCAGAAAAACAGCCCCAAAGCATGATGTTTCCACCCCCATGCTTCACAGTAGGTATGGTGTTCTTTGGATGCAACTCAGCATTCTTTCTCCTCCAAACACGAGAAGTTGAGTTTCTACCAAAAAGTTCTATTTTGGTTTCATCTGACCATATGACATTCTCCCAATCCTCTTCTGGATCATCCAAATGCTCTCTAGCAAACTTCAGACGGGCCTGGACATGTACTGGCTTAAGCAGGGGGACACGTCTGGCACTGCAGGATTTGAGTCCCTGGCGGCGTAGTGTGTTACTGATGGTAGCCTTTGTTACTTTGGTCCCAGCTCTCTGCAGGTCATTCACTAGGTCCCCCCGTGTGGTTCTGGGATTTTTGCTCACCGTTCTTGTGATCATTTTGACCCCACGGGGTGAGATCTTGCGTGGAGCCCCAGATCGAGGGAGATTACCAGTGGTCTTGTATGTCTTCCATTTTCTAATAATTGCTCCCACAGTTGATTTCTTCACACCAAGCTGCTTACCTATTGCAGATTCAGTCTTCCCAGCCTGGTGCAGGTCTACAATTTTGTTTCTGGTGTCCTTTGACAGCTCTTTGGTCTTGGCCATAGTGGAGTTTGGAGTGTGACTGTTTGAGCCCCCCCCGGACGGTTGTTACCTTTTAGTTGTTTAAAATTGCATAAAAGTGCGGGTGTTTGGTTTAAAATGTACGGTAGCAGGAGAACCGTTTTAGGGTGTTACGGCCCGCAGAGGGGCCTTGTATGTGCTTACAGAGGGCAGTATATTCGTTGTTAGAACGATTGTTGGATTCATTGTTGCGTTGAATTAGTTGGAAAATACGTTGTACACTTTGACTCCTCCGCTTTCCCCCCCTTATTTCTGTACATGCAGCTCTAAGGATAACATGGGGGCTCGTCAAACACTAGATTAATTTGGTTTTGTTGATACAATATTGGAAGTTAATTGACACTACTTTTGAAGGGGGAGGAGTGTTGATGTTGGTTGACATGAGTAGTTGCCTGCCAGTCCTGTTGGTCACGGAAAATATATTTCGTGTTTGTTTTTGATGCACAAGGGCTAGTAGCAGTTGTCTCGGGAGCAATTGAAGCTGGGAATTGTTCGTCCAGTTTTAGCTTGCGGAAATGGTGCATAATAACCGACAGTCCGCCCGTTCTGTCTACAGTAGGCAGTGGGGTATGTTAGTTGGGTCGGAAGTTTATTTTTTACAGGCACTAAAACAGTGTGGAGAAGTATTCTTTGTAAGTCAGTGGGGGACTTGGCTTTAGAAATGTCATCCCAACCCAAGATGGAGCTGCTGATGAAGTGACGAGGACCAGCTTTTCGAGCTACTGCGCATTTGAGTCGCTTGGAGAGGGACTCGACTGTATTGCAACTTTCACTCGTCCAGCCCTCCAAAAATTAAACATTGCAAAAAATGTAAGATTCTTCCATAGCGAATCGGGGCAGAACATTTTCATTGTTTGAGGGTTGCTACTGCCATGCGGGACGGACCTGGCGAAGACGTGCGTTCAGTGTGTGCTGCTGCGAAGGCCCAGGCAGGCTACGTGCCTGCCAGTTTGCGGAAGCACGTTAAGGCGGGTGCTGAGGGCTTACCCAGCAGGTGCCGGAGCTTAAAGACAAAGGTTTCGCGTGCATGCAGAGGAAACGTGATCAGTCAGATATGGAGTTTTTCGGTACCTAACTCGCATGATAACGTTGGGTATTCCTCGAAGGTTCAGACAATGGGAAGAGTTGAATAATATAAAATTTTGTGGAAACATTCAAAATAAAAGACGAAAGGAACTTCTGAAATGCTGCAACATTTAATGTACAGCGAGGTGTCCAGAACAGATTCCAGGCCGCGGTGTGCGGCTGATAGTGGGAGTTGACTCACCGGATCTGCTGGCTGGCGATAAGGTGACAGAGGTGCGTTTCCGCTCTCCTCTCCCGACTGTCCTCACTGGCCATGAGAGTACAGTGGGGCAAAAAAGTATTTTGTTCAGCCACCAATTGTGCAGAGTTCTCCCACTTAAAAGATGAGAGGGTATACCTCCAACTATGAGAACAAAATGAAAAAAAATCCAGAAAATCACATTGTCTGATTTTTAAAGAATTCTTTTGCAATTATGGTGGAAAATAAGTATTGGTCACTACAAACACCAAGATTTCTGGCTCTCAAGACCTGTAACTCTTCTTTAAGAGGCTCTCTGCCTCCATCGTTACCTGTATTAATGGCACTGTTGAACCTGTTATAAGTACAAAAGCACCTGTTCTCCACCAACCTCAAACACGTCACACTCCAAACTCCACTATGCCAAGACCAAAGAGCTGTCAAAGGACACCAGAAACAAAATTGTAGACCTGCACCAGGCTGGAAGACTGAATCTCAATAGGTAAGCAGCTTTGTGTGTGAAGAAATCAACTGGGGAGCAATATTAGAAAATATGGAATACATACAAGTCCATGGTAATCTCCCTGCGATCTGGGGCTTCCACGCAAGATCTCACCCCGTGGGTTCAAATGATCACAAGAACGGTGAGCAAAAATCCAGAACCACACGGGGGACCTAGTGAAGACCTGCAGAGAGCTGGGACCAAAGTAACAAAGCTACCATCAGTAACACACTACGCCTAGGGACTCAATCCTGCATGCCAGAAACGTGTCCCCTGCGTAAGCCAGTACATGTCCAGGCCCGTCTGAAGTTTCTACGAGAGCATTGGATGATCCAGAAGAGATTGGGAGAATGTCATATGGTCAGATGAAACCAAAAATAGAACTTTTTGGTAGAGAACTCAAACTTCTCGTGTCTGGATGGAGAAAGAATGCTGAGTTGCATCCAAAGAACACCATACCTACTGTGAAGCATGGGGGTGAAACATCATGCTTTGGGGCTGTTTTTCTGTCCAAAGGGACCAGACAAACTGATCGTGTAAAGAAAGAATGAAATGGGCCAGTACCGTGAGATTTTGAGTGAAAACCTCCTTCCATCAGCAAGGGCATTGAAGATGAAACGTGCTGGGTCTTCAGCATGACAATGATCCAAACACACCGGCCCGGCAACGAAGAGTGGCTTCGTAAAGAAGCGATTCAGTCTGAGTGGCCTAGCCCAGTCTCCAAATCTCAACCCATAGAAAATCTTTGGCAGGATTGAAAGTCCGTGTTGCCCAGCACACCCA
>PIJE02002201.1:61046-79271 GCA_002895965.2 Coryphaenoides rupestris
GTGTTGCCCAGCGACAGCCCCAAAACATCACTGCTCTAGAGGAGATCTGCATGGAGGAATGGGCCAACATACCAGCAACAGTGTGTGAAAACCTTGTGAAGACTTACAGAAAACGTTTGACCTCTGTCATTGCCAACAAAGGGTATATAACAAAGTATTGAGATGAACTTTTGTTATTGACCAAATACTTATTTTCCACCATAATTTGCAAAAAAAATCTTTTTTCATTTTGTCTCTCATAGTTGAGGTATACCTATGATGAAAATTACAGGCCTCTCTCATCTTTTTAAGTGGGAGAACTTGCACAATTGGTGGCTGACTAAATACTTTTTTGCCCCACTGTATGTAGGTAAGGGCATGTCTCCTGGCTCTGACTGGTCTTGTCATTATTGCCAGGAAGAAAGCATTGTCCACTTCTGAGAGAGAGGCATGGAGGCGCAAAGTTGCGTGGTTCTCAAGTGAGGCCCACGGCCCTGGCTGCTCCTGTGCGGTTGTCTGCTGGTTTAACCGCTCAAACGAACCCTTGGCATCAACCGCTGCATGTGTGGGGGACCGCGAGGTAACCTTCTACCCGTTCATCTTCGAGGGTTGGGTATTGCTTGTAGGTAGCGAGCAGAGGGTGGCAGCAAAAATCTTAAGAGACACTGGGGCGTCGGAGTCTTTTATTTTGGAGTCTGTGCTGCGATTTTCAAGTCTGTGGTATCGGACTTAACACGTTATCGGTACCACTACACAAAATTACCCTCCACTGATCTTGCGCAGGGTGATGTGGAGATTGGAGTGCGGCCGGTCAAGGGCGTCTCCCTTATCTTGGGCAGCAACTTGGCTGGCGGACGTGTCTGGCTGGATGAGTCGTCTCCTCTGGTCGTTACTGACGCACCTACCCTCGTTAGTACCACCGATGAGGGTGCACGACAGTACCCTGAGGTGGTTACTGCCTGTGCCATGACACGCTCTGCCAGTCAAAAGGGGGACCCCGAGCCAGTAGTTGTTTTCCCTGGCAGACTATCTGTTGGCAGTTACAGGATGAGTTGTTGGAGGAACAGCAGAGTGATGAAACTCTGAAACCCCTGTTGGACAAAGTCGTCACTCATGACGATATTCGGAATCAGGCTGGTGGATGTTATATGAAGGACCAGGCATTGCCGAGGAAATGGTCACCGCACACAAGCTGTTTTGTTGGTGACCCTGTAATCCAGGTGGTGGTGCCCATGAAGTTCCATCCTTTGGTGCTTGAAACTGCCCACGATCGTCTCGCTGGTCATACTGGGGTAAGGAAAACCTACGACCGGATCCTCCGGTATTGTTATTGGCCTCGGGTTAAGAAGGACGTGGCCAGTTTTGTGAGAACGTGTGACACATGTCAGCGGACAGGCAAGCCAAATCAGGCTTTGAAACCTGCGCCACTGTGGCCAATTCCAGCTGTGGGCCAACCCTTTGGGCTTTGGTTGATTGCGTCGGTCCTCTACCCCGTTCGAAGGCTTGTAATGAGTATCTGTTCAGGTCACTTGCTACCCAGCAGGGTACCCGTTGCGCTCGATAAACACCAAGTCAATTGTAAAGGCACTGACTCAGTTTCTCTTTGGTTTGCATAAACTTATCCAATCACATCAGGGGAGTAATTTTACATCGGGCATGTTTTCGCAAGTGCTCCTTCAGCTAGGAGTTAGACAGAATTTGGCAACTGCGAACCACGCTCAGAGCCAAGGGGCTCTGGGGCGCTTCCATTCTACACTGAAGTCTCTGCTCAGGGCTTATTGTGTCGATTGGACCGCGATTGGGAAGAGGGCCTACCCTGGCTGATGCCCGCTGCCAGGGAAGTTACTCAGGAAAGTACAGGTTTCAGCCTGAATGATCTCATGTTCGCCCACCGGGTGCGTAGGATGTTGGCCGTCATACACTACCAGTGGACTGATGCCGAGCTGTCCACAAATTTCGGAGTATGTTCTGGGTTTTCGCCGTCTTTTCTCTGCCTGGAGAGCAATTGGAGATTAACATTCAGTGTGCGTGTTGGACAGTCTGGAAGGTGTAGGTACATGCAAATCCAGAAGGTATGTATGTTCTCCCCCCCCCCCCCCTTGGCGCGTGTCGTTACCTTTTAGTTGTTTAAAATTGCATAAAAGTGCGGGTGTTTGGTTTAAAATGTACGGTAGCAGGAGAACCTATTGGTTCCCTGTTCTTAAGGGGGAGGGTGTTACGGCCGGCTAGGTGGGGCCTTGTATTTTGTTTCCCTTCTGGGTGTGTTTTCTGTTTCTTTGTTTCCTGCAGGAGTGGATCGGCTTAATTGCTTGCACAGGTGTATGCTATGAAGCAATTAAGCCGATCCTCATCTATAAGAGTGCAGCTGCCCCTCCTCTCCTGGCAGGCAGCATTGTGGCAGACCTGTGGCATCAGTCGTGTTTGGAACCGCTGGCCGAGTGACGTGTGGCTTGACAGAGGGCACGTCATATTCGTTGTTGGAACTGTTGTTGGATTTGTTGTTGGGCCGTTGGAATTAGTGGAATAAATACATTGTACCTTTTGACTCAGTTTTCCCCCCTTATTTCTGTTACACGCAGCTCGAAGGCGTAACACTCATATACAGTGAGAGTCTGTCATTCTGGGGGAGAGTAAACGGAACAGAAGTTTACTTCCTGGTCCACTTGAGACATCACTTCCTGTGTGCAAAGGGTCTTGGTCACGCTACACCAAACCACCTTTTAGATGTCTCATCGTTTCAGGAAGCATTTTAGACAACAGTGCAGTGCTGCAATCTGCAATGTCTGCATGTATATAAATAAAAGACGTGTGTGTGTGCTCTGACCTGTGTGTGTTCTCCGGTGGGCCTTCAGGTGGGAGCTCTTGGTGTACACCTTGTTGCAGCCTTCAAAGTCACACCTGTGGATGCGTCTCTTTTTGGACTGCGGAGACTCGGATCTCCGCGGCCGTGTGCTCTCAATACTGAACGGCGACATAGAACTGCGAAAGAGGACAGAATGATGCAGATTATTGTAAATTTTTGAGGGGACACAATGGTCATAGATGGAAAACTATGGCTGGGGTTGGTGTAATTGGTGTCACCATTTTGGGCACAAGGTGGCGGCATAACACTGCTTGACTTTAGCACAGTGGACGCACATTGAAGA
This sequence comes from Coryphaenoides rupestris, assembly GCA_002895965.2. Lineage (NCBI taxonomy): Eukaryota > Metazoa > Chordata > Actinopteri > Gadiformes > Macrouridae > Coryphaenoides > Coryphaenoides rupestris. The sequence goes on from PIJE02002201.1 coordinate 64,172, forward strand.
GCTCAAACCCTGCTCGTAGGCCTACAGGGTGTCCAACATCGCTGTGCCATCAATAACGCAAACAGAGGCTAAACCTCTGGCATCAATAAAATCAGCCATTGGATTTTTTTTTTTGTCCAATACACAACGGGCCCTGTTGCTTATCGTTGGCGTGTGTATGTGTTATATTATTGACACACATACATGACCACCGTGTACCAAACATGTGCATGTGTGCATGCAAATGTGTGTGTACATGTTCTGCATGCTCTGCACATGTATGAAGACCAAAAAAAAAGGTTTTGCAGACGCTATTGTGAACACACAGCACAGTGTTGTGCATACACACACGGACCCGGAGAGGTCCGTGCAGACAGCGATAACACATGTCTCTGGATGTTCTGTGCAGCTCAATAGTAGCAGACAGTGCAGATTAAGCACATTCCACACTCACACACTCACACAACTGTCGAGAAGGAAGCTAGCAAGGTGGTACATTGACAACTGACAATTACAGGGAACAAAGAAAAACAAGCCCCCCCTGTTCATGTGTGTGTTGTGCCGACAGTGCAGTTACCATCCTTGGAGAGTTGATAGACGAATGAATGCTACCTCCTAGGTACTTATGGATAATGTTACACTATAAATATCCCGATGTGCTTATGAATTCAAAATACCACTCTAAACGGTGTTACACACACACAGGGTGAGAGTAACAACACAAAGGGAGAAAAGACGGACTAAAAGGTACCGATGTAATTTATTCCCAACGGACAACGAAAAAAACACAGCTACAAGCCACCAAGGCGATACCAAACGTTTCAACAATCCAAACAGCAAACACACAAAAAGAAACAGCAAACGTACAAAAAGGGAACCACACAAAAAGGGCCAAGGGTCTAACAGAGGGTGTGTGTGGACATTTTAAGTAAAGTGTCAGACTAAAACTAGTTTTCCTTTCTCACTGCTGTTTCAAACCTCATATGTGCTCATTTTAAGATGTAACATTTTATCTTTTCTATCTTTTTTGTAATCTTTTTTGTAATTCATGTGATGGGTATAACGATGAGTCATTATCTTCATTTTATTTCTGACGGTACAACACAACATTCAGAGACAATAAGCGATCATATTGAATGATTGACCAGTGATACTACCTCGCCGGGTTCAGGTGGACAGGAGGCGGTGAGGGGTGGCAGGAGGGTCCATATAAAAACAGATAAGGAGTCCACACACACACACACACACACACACACCCACACACACCACCTACTTCCTGTTGCTGTGTTGCACGAAGCCACGCCTGCACTCATGCACACACCCACATGTAGGCATGCACATGCACACTTCCTCGCATGCGGGCACACACATGCACACACACACCTCCATGTGTGCGTGTTGGGGCACACAACAGACTTGAACATTTAGATCACCTGTTGCTCTTGGCAAACGTCCAAACTGAAGCAGTACAGGAAATGACCACATGGATCAGATATGAACTGGAGTTCAACTCCCTTCTCCTCTCTTACGCTTAGTCTCTCTCTCTCTCTCTCTCTCTCTCTCTCTAGTCCTATCCATCATCTAAATCGAGAGCATATCCCAAAAAACTGGTGCATTCACAGGGAGCGGGAGGGAGAAGTATGTGAAAAAAAAAAAAAATCAGCATAAGAACAAACATCATCTCGTAATCCTGAGTCCAAAGTATGTGTGTGTGTGTGTGTGTGTGTGTGTGTGTGTGTGTGTGTGTGTGTGTGTGTGTGTGTGTCCAGTGAGGAGACGTGTGTAGGGATTTATAGCGTCTCTCTTAACTAAACTAGACGGACGGTCGAGGAGGCGGATGTTTACATTCTGACGTCGGCCGCGCTGTGATTTCCTGATTAGCGTGGCAGACAGCTTCTAAAACAAAAGGATTAACACTTATACTAAATATACCGTCCGCACTTTAGCCCTACTTAACGTAACTGCCCTGTCACACAAAAAAAAGCCATGCCGAGTATGTTTCATTTACATGTCGGGAAATGTAAACTTCAAGCGCTGGCACTTTAAAACACGACTTCTGTTTTTAAAACTGTGTGCGATTGCACACGAAGCACACACACACTCAACCCAATACTATCACACGCAACCACGCAACTACACAACTACATCACTACACAGCTACACAACGACACAACTACACAACTACGACCGCAAAACAAGCCTGCATCCTAACGGGGAAACAAACCAGAAAAAGAAAAAAACATCACTTTTCGCGGCTGGGGAGACAGAGGGTTGTGGTCACGGGTGGGAGGGGTTTGAGGGGTGTGAGTGGGAGGGGTTTGAGGGGTGAGAGGGGTTTGAGGGTGAGAATGAGCGGAAGCGGGCAGCATATGCCACACAGAGCTAGTCCACAAACAGCAATGCAGATAGTGAGTAATTAATCTTTTTTGATTATGTTATTTGAGGGACACAATCAGTTGGCCAGGATAACCGGGGAGAACTCCCTGCTCTTCTTCAAAATAATGCATAGGATCTTTTACATCACCTGAGAGAGCAGACGGGGCCTCGGTTTAACATCTTTGATCTGAAAGATGGCACCTCCAACAGTGCAGCCACTCCCTCAGCACTGCACTGGGAGTGTCAGCCTAGCTTTATGTGCTGAGTCCTGGAGTGGGATTGAACCCACAACCTTCTGTCTAAGGCGAAGAGTGCTCACCTGTGCCCAAGCTGACACAGAATGGGGAGGGGGAAGAGGGGAAGCAGTAGATTTCCCTGTTAAAGCTATTATTTCACAGGTTTTGGGTGCTACCTAGAGGCTGTTTCTCAAAGGTCATTCAGGGATATAGAAATTAAGAAGTGGGACTAGCTGAAGTGCTCTTGCAGAGAGCCGGCACGGGCTCGACAGGCCGAATGGCCTCCTTCTGTGCTGTAACCATTCTATTCTATGATTGCAAACAGTCAATAAAACTCCTATGAGGTATATTCTGTGCCCTTCCTTCAGATATACAATTTATTGCTGTGAGAAAGTTGAAAATATCGCGATGTGAAATGTGAGACTCTTCTGGAAAATGAAACGCCATTTTTAAGTTTTTTTTTAAGGGAAGCGTAAGAACAAAGAAATCCACTTTGGGATTTAACAGAAGAAGTGGCTGAATATGAGGAATTCGACCTGAATGGTGGTGCGTTTTGACCTGAATGGGGTGCGTTTGACCTGAAGTGGGCGAGGTTTTGACATAAATGTGAGTGAGCTTGACCCAATGCGGCGTGACTTTGACCCGAATGTGAGGTTCTCTTTGACAAGAGTGTTTGGCGGATTGTTTCTGAAGTTGAGGTGAAGTATTTGCCCGCCTTGCAGTGAGCTTCAGCAGTTGCAGGTAAACCCTGCCCCTCTCGCTGCGTCACGCCAGCCGCGGTGCGCGCGGAGCGTGTGCTGTTACCAGCCTGCAGCAACACGCTCTGCGGCTAGTATCTCTTTGTCATCGCGCAAATGACAGGTTTCCAGGAGGAAGAGGCGGGATGGGACCGTTTAATGAGCATTACAAGGTAATGTCGCTTAATCATGCCTCTAATTTTAAGACGAGGGGAGGGGGGGCAAGGGTGGCGATGATGCTGGCGTTGACGGAAATGCAAACCTAGAAGGATTCAAATTACATGTAAAAATAAAGGCGTTCGAATTGGACGCCAATGCTGGGCAATCTTGATATCCGATTGATTGACAAATTTTGGCCAACTATGATGTTAATGTCAATGCGCTGGTGAGAACGATTACTTTTAATTGTTTCAGTGGTGGAACAGCAGGAGCTGTTTTCTGCCAGCGAGCGGATTGCGTGTTTGGATTTGCGCAATTCAGTTGACTGTCCTCAGTGAAACAGCGGCTTCTCCAGGTTTTGCGATTTCAATCCCGAGCCGGCGGGGGGGGGGAGGCGGAGGGTGTAAACATTCTATGGTGTATATGGCTTGGCGCGCAGCGAGCGCAATTGGTGCTGTCGCTGTTTGGGCTGTGCGCAGCATGAAAGCCTCCCCCTCTCCCCCCATGATCTATCTACCGCAATGTCTGACAGTGAAACTGACAGCAGCAGGGGACTGCTGCGAATACACAGGGTTGTGTCTGCACTCGTCGGTTACACGGCGGCCGGCAGGAATGGAACAGGTACAGTCTCTTTTGTTCGCGGGGTGGGGTGGAGGTGAGTTCTCTTAGATACTGGAGGCTAAATCATAAACCGACACGCTGTTCTGGTTGGGGTAGGGATTTCAGAAGTGCGAGAGAAAGCGAGTACACGCAGCGCATCCCGAGATGGGATTCTCCGCCCTACCCCCACACCCAGAAGGATCGCCTTCTTCTGATCCCCGCTGATCGAGAGAAGACAGCCGCGCGATTATGACCTGAGGGCTGCTGGGCGTCCGGAGAGTCACCACGCACCGGTTCGGAGCGAGGCACTCAGTTTCTGTTTCAGGTACTCTGATGACGAGGGCATTATTAATTATTCTATATTCCCAATATATGGCTCTTCACACGGCTCCATTGCAAATGACAGGATTTGTTTATTTGGGGACTATTTTCCTGTCATTTGTTTATAGTTGCTGCAGGCTTTTCCCCAGATTATCGTTTTGTGACTGTACTGGCGGTCTTGCGCAAGTCGTAGAGGACCACAGTCAAGAGTCACGATAAAGCTGCTAGCAATAAAAGTATGGAATGAGCTCGAAGTATGTAGGACGAAATACAGATGCAACAATGTTATTGGTTACGATTCAGTTTCACAGTTGAGACAATTGGAAGTTGTTTTTTCCCTTAAACACCGTCAGTGGTCATTTCGCGGGTCATCCAATAAGTGCGTAAAGGGAACTGTCTTCCACTGAAATTAGTTTGGCAAACTTTATTTTGTTACGGTGTGTCTTCACATATATCATTCCAAGTAGAGCTGGTCGGTACGGGCTTTCTGAAGTGAAAAGGGAAATGGCAAGCCCCACTTTCTTTCATATATAAAAGACACCACTTTTATCATAAAGTACAATAATAATGTGTACTGTGGGAGATGTGTTGAGGGATACGATTCTGAAACACCATTTTTATCTACAGCTGGCTTTAAATTTTTTCACATTTTATTTAGTGTGGGGAGCTGAACTCTCTAGCTCAAGATCATCATCTTGGTCAAAGGCTGCAGAACCATTAAGGGGGCCCTGATTTGAAATTATAGAACTCATTGTACAGTTGTCTCTAAACATAGACATGCAATAGAATATGGTTGAAGTGAATGTACTCAGTTATCGTAAGAAATAATTATATTTAAAATCAGCAGGGGTTAGGGAAGTCTATTATTGCAATACCAAAATTGAATATTTTAATGCAACGGAATAATTTGCCAACTGAACCTATGGTTATTATCAGCATTAAACAACAACAACTTGTATTTATATAGCGCTTTAACGTAGTAAAACGTCCCAAGGCGCTTCACAGGAGTATTAAAGACAAAAAATTTGACACTGAAGCCACATAGGAGAAATTAGGGCAGGTGATCAAAAGCTTGGTCAAAGAGGTAGGTTTTAAGGAGCATCTTAAAGGAAAGAAAGAGAGGTAGCGAGGTGTAAGGAGGGAATTTCCCAGAGCTTGGGGCCTAGGCAACAGAAGGCACAGCCACTAATGGTGAGCGATTGTTATCAGGGAATTGCTCAAGAGGCAGAATTAGAGGAGTGCAGATATCTCGGAGGGTTGTGGGGCTGAAAGAAATTACAGAGATAGGAAGGGGCGAGGTCATGGAGCAATTGGAAAACAAGGATACTAACTGTAGTAACACCTAGGGGGGAAATTCCATTGCTTTGCGCCTTCCGCTAGTAAAGAACATAAGAACATAAGAAATAGGAGCAGGAGTAGGCCAATCGGCCCCTCGAGCCTGCTCCGCCATTCAATAAGATCATGGCTGATCTGATTACTCCACATTCCCGCCTACCCCCGATAACCTTTCACCCCCTTGCTTACCAAGAATCTATCTACCTCTGCCTTAAAAATATTCAAAGACTCTGCTTCCACCGCCCTCTGAGGAAGAGAGTTCCAAAGACTCACGACCCTCTGTGAGAAAAAATTTCTCCTCATCTCTGTCTTAAATGGGCGACCCCTTATTTTTAAACAGTGACCCCTAGTTCTAGATTCTCCCACAAGAGGAAACATCCTCTCCACATCCACCCTGTCCAGACCCCTCAGGATCTTATATGTTTCAATCAAGTCACCTCTTACTCTTCTAAACTCCAGCGGATACAAGCCTAGCCTGTCCAACCTTTCCTCATAAGACAACCCGCCCATTCCAGGTATTAGTCTAGTAAATCTAGTAAATCAACTAGCACCCGGGTGCAGCGCCACCAACGCCTCCCGTGAAATCAGCAGGTGGTAACCGTTAGCGCCCCACGGCGCTGCGCCACCGGCAGTGACGTCATCACCGCGCGCAGCGCCCCGCTCTCGCCCCGGCCGCAATCTTCGGTAACACCCCTGACTTACTGCTGGACGCAATGTCCGACGGGGTCAGGGGGGCCTACCTGCGGCCGGGGGCGGCGCTAATTAAAGGCGAGGCGCCGGCCGCCATTTTTGTTGCTGGCCGCCTGGCAGCACCTGCCCCTGTTGCCGTCCCATGAGCTCCATGAACAATTTTTCCGGCACCCCGATCCCTGGTGGCCCAGTTGGGCCCCGGGTTCACGCTGCACAAGGCTCCTCCCCCTTTAAGAAGCCTGCAGTACCGCGGCGCGATGTGCCGCAGCGGGGTGGCGTGCAGCACGTAGCGCCGCGATATTCATTCGCAGCTTCACAAGAGGGAGGCAGGGCGCTTCCAGTAGCGCCCCGCTTCCCTCTTGGGGAGCTACCGATGAATTTGGCCACGGGGGTGCTAATTTTTTCGGGCAGCGAAGTTGGCGCCCCAAGAGGGCACGACTCAATTTTTCCCCCTAGAGTGCAAGCCTTTGCAAGGATGGAAAGAGCAAAATAAGCTAAATCAGGAAGCAGTAAGTATACCAAGACACCAAGGTTTGGTTTTAAAAAGTCTGAAGAGCATACTTTGAAGGAAGGAGGTTTTTTTTAATTCATTCATGGGATGTGGACGTCGCTGGCAAGGCTAGCATTTATTGCCCATCCCTAATTGTCCTCAAGAAGGTGATGGTGAGCCGCCTTCTTGAATACAACTGAGTGGCTTGCTGGCCATTTCAGAGGGCAGTTAAGAGTCAACCACATTGCTGTGGGTCTGGAGTCACATATAGGCCAGACCGGGTAAGGACGGCAGATTTCCTTCCCTAAAGGACATTAAGTGAACCAGTTGGGTTTTTTACAACAATCCGGTCGTTTCATGGTCACCATTACCGATACGAACTTTTCATTCCAGATTTATTTTTAATTGAATTTAAATTTGGATTTGAACTCTTGGTCCCCCGATCATTTGCCCAGGCCTCTGGATTACTAGTCCAGTGACACAGCCACTATTAGAGGGGGAGATAAGACAGTTCGCAGGTCCTAGGGAAAGGCCCCGATTTTAACTCCAGGTGGATTTCCCCTCTCAGGCCTGAGTTAAAATTACAGTCGGGTCTCAATTGATGTCACTAGGCCGCAACATGCCTATGTAAAGAAGGGACCCTCTTGGCTCCGGGCGGGCGTGTGTCATTGCTGCCTGCTCAGGAGAGCAGGTTAAAATGACAGATGCTGCGTTCATGCGACTTTCGGACAGGGTAATTTTAAGGGCCCACCCGCCAGCTTTCTGCTGAGCGAGTAGAGGGTTAAAATCGCCCCCCGTGTCAGAGTGGGAGACTTTGCAATCAGTATCAATTTCAATATAATGAGGAGGTAGAGGAGGGAAAGTACGTGTGGAACAGCGAGTTTGGAGTGCAGAAGGAACAAAAGTGGAATGTTCGAAGGCGAACTGGCCTTAGTATCAACAAAGTAGAGACAAGAAAGATTGGAATGGAGAGATAGGGGGTGCGGGTCCCCTAGAAGGCAACAAGCCAAGATTAAGATGTGGTTGCTGTTGATAAGAGTTTCAAGAGCATTGATAAAGGTCTTTGAAGATTTGAAACAAATAAAGGTTGTCATTGCCCCGGTGAAAGGCATGGATAAGGTCAAGATAAAGTGTTCAGCGCGGACAGGAGATTGTGTGCATTGATGGAAATGTGAAAGAAGTTGATGAGGGAAGTAATCAACAGGAGCGGATAAAGGTAGATGACCAACATGATACAATCATCAGGATTTTAATGAGTATCTTCACGTCTGACTGCCTGAGTCGCTTATACCAACCATCACAGCCTGACCAGCTGCTGTCAGGTTGCAATGCTAATGCTTATTCCAAGTTTGTTCTAATATGTTTAAAGGGCTCTTGCTAAAAACTGTTCCCTTTACGCTACCAACATTTGGCTGGTTTAACATTTTCCAAAATCGGGAGTTGGATTAAAATAAGCATTTTAAACTTTTTTTGGAATCAGTTTGTGAAGCACCAGAACTGCAATTGTTTCCCCGCACTGTTACAGTCGTAACAACGCGCATTTATATAGCGCCTTTCACGACCACCGGACGTCCCAAAGCGCTTTACAGCCAATGAAGTACTTTTTGAAGTGTAGTCACTGTTGTAATGTAGGAAACGCGGCAGCCAATTTGCGCACAGCAAGCTCCCACAAACAGCAATGTGATAATGACCAGATTAGGTTGATGTTGGTTGAGGGATAAATATTGGCCAGGACACCGGGGATAACTCCCCTGCTCTTCTTCGAAATAGTGCCATGGGATCTTTTACATCCACCTGAGAGAGCAGACAGGGCCTCGGTTTAACGTCTCATCTGAAAGACGGCACCTCCGACAGTGCAGCACTCCCTCAGCACTGCACTGGAGTGTCAGCCTAGATTTATGTGCTCAAGTCTCTGGAGTGGGACTTGAACCCACAACCTTCTGACTCAGAGGTGAGAGTGCTACCCACTGAGCCACAGCTGACACTATTGCAATTGTAAGGAATGCCCCACGCCCTCTTCACAGATAGGAGCCAGGGAGGGAGAAGTTCGGAGGGGTGCCTGATAAGCTTGGTCGTGGCGATGTGTTACAACCGTTCCTCTTAATTTCAGACCACTTCACTCCCTTTTTGAAACAATATTCAATTAAAAGTTGAGATATTCAGCAATCTATTCCTGCCAAGAAGCGTTTCCATTTTCGACAATCTACTGGGGGTAAACAAAACCAAAGAGTGTGCACAATGGAAAATGTTGACACTGTTGTGCAGCCACCAAGATTATATTGGATCTTTCAACTGTAAACCATGCGTCGGCAAATCAGTGATTTTATTTTTATTATCATCTTAAATTACAGATAAGAATCTTACAAGTTATGAGCCAGGTCCTCAATATGCACCAGTTATTTACGTGGAGCTATTAGAAAGGGGTTGTGTTTTGCCTGGGAAACATGATGACCATCTTTGTCAGTAATGGTCCTTTTGTGGTCTGCTGTGGCTCAGTTGGTAGCAACTTCTCACCTCCGAGTCAGAAGGTTGTGGGTTCGAGTCCCACTCTAGAGACTTGAGCACAAAATCTAGGCTGACACTCCAGTATAATAGTAAGGGAGTGCTGCACTGTCGGAGGTGCCGTCTTTCGGATGAGATGTTAAACCCAGGCCCTGTGCACTCTCTTGGGTGGATGTAAAAGATCCCATGGCACTATTTTGAAGGGGAGTTCTCCCCGGTGTCCTGGCCAATCTTATCCCTCAATCAACATAACAAAAACAGATTATCTGGTCATTATCACATTGCTGTTTGTGGGAGCTTGCTGTGCGCAAATTGGCTGCCGCGTTTCCCACATTACAACAGTGACTACACTTCAAAAGTACTTCATTGGCTGTAAAGCGCTTTGAAACATCCGGAGGCCTTTCATGACCCCCGGAACATCTCAAAGCGCTTTAATAAATGTAAGTCTTTCTTCTAAAATAACAACAGAAAACGCTGGAACAACTCAGCAGGCCAGGGCAGCATCCGTGGAGAGAGAAACAGAGTTAACGTTTCAGGTCAAAGACCCCTTCTTTCTTTTACTATTAACTCTTGGGAGCTTAAGACTGCTGCTGTCCCTACAGGATACGTTTAAGGTGCCAGAGGAAGGCAGCATGTGACATCTGTATTACAGCTGCGCAACCATTGTAGAAAGTTTTGGGTCTTTGGAAGGGGAAGGAAGGGGTGGAAGAGTGAAAGAGATCAGAATTTCGATGTCCTGAGGGTCCGGTGAAAAAAATTGCTGAGAGTAGGAGATTTTGATAAGTCTCGATTTCGCCAGAAATCGAGGATGTAACGCAGGGCAGGGCGATTGTAGAACAGTGAGCTTGAGTTCAGAGGGACCAACAGGGAGAACGGTCTGAGGAGAACAGACCTTGTATCAATGAAACAGAGACTTTGGTAATGGCAGGGGGGGGTGGGGGTGCAGCCGCAGATGAGGAGGAGGTAACCTAACAAAAAGCAAAAATAAATAATGTGGTAGCTGCATAAAACCGCCTACTACCACCTCCGTAACATCGCCCGTCTCCACTCTTGCCTCAGCTCATCCGTGGCTGAAACCCTCATCCACGCCTTTTGTTACTTCTAGACTTGACTATTCCAACACACTCCTGGCTGGCCCTCCCACATTCCACCCTACGTAAACTTGAGGTCATCCAAAACTCGGCTGCCCATGTCCTAACTCGCACCAAGTCCCGTTCACCCATCACCCCTGTGCTCGCTGACCTACATTGGCTCCCCGGTTAAGCAGCGCCTCGATTTCAAAATTCTCATCCTTGTGTTCAAATCGCTCCAAGACGTTGCTCCTCCCTATCTCTGTAACCCTCGGTACGGGTGAGGACCGGACCCCGCGGAGCACGGCTACCCGGGAGGAGGAGTCCGGACCGGAGAAGACTCCTCTGTAGGCACGCTGTTAAGTACTGACGTGATCATCTGTGTGGATTTGCTAATAAACGGCCCGACTACAGAGCCTTATCAGACTTTGGGTAAGTGTTTTCTATGCGTCGTGCCTATGAATGGAAGCGGGTTGCCACAATGTGTATGTGTGTGTGTGAAACATGGCAACCTTGCCGCCCCAGCTCAACAAGCATCTCTCAAATACTTTTCGAGTGTGTTGCAAAAAATTATGGCCGTCGCAGCATATGGCACACACACACACACACACACACACACACACACACACACACACACACACACACACACACACACACACACACACACACACACACACACACACACACACACACACACACACACCCACACACACAGCCATCAACCTTAACAAACATTAACCTACATTACATGCCTACACACGAACATGGACACGGTTTGGAGAACACCGCCACTTGGGGTCATTCACATCACCTTTTCTCCGGCTCAGGCTTTTTACTTCCAGTACATCATTAGCAAGACTCTCACTCACTCACTCACTCACTCTCTCACACACACACACACACACACACCCAGGAACAGTGCTGGAATAGTTTCCTAGCTGTTAGTCTAAAAAACCGTCCTGGGGGCATTAACTGGAGTCTGGCCAGGGCTGCTGCGGGTTATGACTGTTCTGGGTTTACAGGCAACCAGAGAGGGAGGGCAGAGTCAGCCCAAGGAGTTACCCCCTCCCTCCCTGTGTGTGGGGGGGGGGGGATTTGTCTGTGGATCCGACCTGGCCGTGTACACACACACACACACATATGCCGTGTGCATACAGCGTGTGGCCCATTTGGCAATAAGCACAGAGATGGAAAAACATTGAAAACATGCATGAGGAAAAACATTTAAAAGTGGTTTGTGGTGTGGTGGACATGAGCTAACCAGAACAAGCTACACAGCGCAGATCAGGAGTTACTAAGTGGGTCAAAGATACACACACCCATGCTTTGCTGCTGCACACACGCACACACACACACACAAACACACAAATACCTGACAAAAATACACACACCCACGTGTACACGCCCACACTCACACAACCACACATCACACACACACACACACACACACACACACACATGCGCGGTTGCGGGGGCGGTGTGATGCTTACTCTTGCACGGCCCGGGCTATGGAGAGGGCCGTGGAACCGGTCTCGTTAACACTGTCCAAGGTCACGTTGGGGAGGTCGTCGTCATCACTGTGACTTTTGATGTGCCTTGGCGACAGGCCGCTGGGGTCTATGAGCGCTGCGGAGAGAGAGAGACACACAGGGAGGGAGAGAGGGGGGAGGGGTGGGGCACACAGAGACACAGGATAGTCAGAGACACCCGACACCCAGCATGCATGCAGGTGGCGGATCGTATGGAATTCCGCGCTGGAAGGAAAGTCTTGTGCAGACGCCACTGCACTCATCAGCCAGTCCGGTTTATGATGCCCCCCCCCCACCCTCGGCCCCTCCCCCCGGGTGGTAAAACTGTTACGGCCCACTGACAGAGAAATGAAGTGTATAGTGTGCACAGGGTACAGTGTACAGTGCACACACACACAGACACACACACATTTGAAAAAGCCAATTTAAGCATTTTGACAGCTTGCTGCAAAAGTCCACTTATAGATATATGTGTGTATATCTATAAGTGTATGTGTTTATATTTATAAATATATAAGTGTCTATAAGTCTGTATGTGCAGGTGCATGTGTGTGTGTGTGTGTGTGTGTGTGTGTGTGTGTGTGTGTGTGTGTGTGTGTCTGTGTGTGTGTGTGTGTGTTTGTGTCTGTGTGAATGCGTGTGTGTGTGTCTGTGCGTGTCTGTGTGTGTGTGTGTCTGTGCGTGTCTGTGTGTCTGTGTGTGTCTGTGTGTGTGTGTGTGTGTGTGTGTGTGTGTGTGTGTGTGTGTGTGTGTGTGTGTGTGTGCGTCCATGCATGTGTCGATATGTGTGTGTGGTGGACGGGGCAAATCGAGGACCCTGCAGGCGCTTCCAGTCAGGAGCTGTCAGTCAAACAGATCTCTGGACCTAGGAGGAGAACAGCCTGGGGCCCAGGCAAGACACTGTTCCTCACACACACGCACGCATGTACGCACACACACACACACACACACACACACACGCACACACAGTTGTCTTGTTTTTATCAACCTCTCACCCCCACCCTGCAGATAACATATTGGGTGTGGTACACTTGTTGTCTTCTTACTGTGGGTGGGGACACTTGTGATAATGTATGGTGTGTGAGTGTGTGCACTGGTGTGTGTGTGTATATGCATGTGTCTGTGTGTGTGTGTGTGCGTGTGTGTGCTGACAGTAAAGTTCTCATTTCCTGCCGCGTGGTAAAGAAGAATACCGATAGTGGTGAACTTCCACAACAACACCGCCAAACAAACACTGTTAATTTACGATCTACTTGTCTGACTGGGAGCCGTGAACTGTTGTCCATCCAAATTGTTGTCCGTTTTAACATCATGGTCTGGTTGACAACAAGCCGTTTTAATACTTTCAATACTTTCCATTGGTCGAGAGAACCATGAACTCTCAGCCAATGACAGCTGTAGCCTACCCCACAGACCGCCTCATGGTTAATATCGCCACAGCCCTCGGCCATTTTGCCCTCCCTCTCATCACCATGGACACCGTCGGTGCGCGACCAGCCCACCACAAAGGGAAAGGTGAATGTCAAACAAAGACGAGACAATGTGTGTCAAAGTAAAAAAATAAAAACACCTGACAATACAGCAAAATGAGACAAATCTATTCATGAAAATACATGCATGCTGTTAAATAAAAGGTGGATGTGTATTGTGTGTGTGTGTGTGTGTGTGTGTGAGTGCGAGAGCACACACGATACACACACACACACACACAGTTTGGTGCTGAACTCTACGGCGTCTGCACAGTGTGACCCCCGATGCTTTTACAAGCTATTAGGGCCACGCCTCCCATCTGCCCTATCAGCCAAGACGATGTCCATAGTCGCCCATAATAAGGGTCTGGTGGCAGGAACAGGCATGATGTTATTACAGAGTGGGGGGAGAGAGACAGAGAGAGAGAGAGACAGAGAGAGAGAAACTAAGATAATTCTGCTAAGTCTGTGCCTTAGCGCGGTTGTGTTGTCGTTTTGAACAGGTTTCAGAGAGCAAGACAAGTCAAGTGGTGGCCAGCTCGCTTCAGCTCCAGAAAACCAGTAATTAGTCAAAAATGCAATGTGCGTTGGAAAGAGATATTTTGAGCAAGGGACACAAAGGAGAGGAGTGGTGGTGGAGAGGTGGGCAGAGCCCCCCTCTCTCTCGCTCTCTCTCTCTCTCCCTCTCTCTCCTGTTGTTTCCAGTCGAGCCCTGTTTCCATGGTAACCTGCTGCCGGAGATAGCATTGAAAGGAAGGGCTACCCACCCACTCTTTAAGAGGATGGGCCAACCTGTGTGTGTGTGTGTGGGTGTGTGTGAGTGTATGTTTAAGTGTGTGTGTGTGTGTGTGTATAAGTGTGTGTGTGTGTGTGTATAAGTGTGAGCGCGTGCATGCGTGTGTGGCCAAAGCTCGAACATGATTGAAATTTGCATTACGACAACGCTGTTGAATTTGTGTTATTATGTGAGGAAATGGAATAATAAGTTGACACAGCCGCACATTTCTCTTCTTTCCCACTACCAGTGAAGGCGTGTCAAGAAAAAACACACACATCCCCAAGATCACCATGGTAGCAGTAAATAAGGGTCATATAAAGGTGCCCAATCAGTCAACTGTCAATAGCCATTGCAAAATCCTGGGAATGTCAAAAGAGATTGCCCAGAAAATAACTAAATCGTCAGGTTTTGCAACACATAATTTGTTTAATGTGTTGACAGGTTAATGTCGCCGTTAAGTCCTGGAGTGGGCGGAGGAGGATTGCGATTGAGGCACGCTAGCTAGCGAGCGTGTACAGTAAGCACGCTCTCGTGTGTGTGTGTGTGTATGTGTCTGTCTGCCGTGCGCTGCCGTGTCACCAGGACTTAGGGACCACACTCAACACGCACATGTGTGCATGTGACTGTGTGTGTGTGACTGTGTGTGTGTGTGTGTGTGTGTGTGGGTGTGCGTGCGTTTGCATGTGTGCGCACGCAAGTGCCACCCGACTTCAGTATCCGTCCACACCCTCTTGTGCACACTTCGGTTGTTTTCTCTTGGCGCTTCCTGCAGGCCCGTCCTCGCCCTGGGAGTTTGAGATACACCTGTCTCTGTGGACCGACCACCCCC
>PIJE02002202.1:0-26331 GCA_002895965.2 Coryphaenoides rupestris
ACTCACTCATCTAAAGTACAGTAGATATACTCTGCTCACCTCACCTAAAGTATAGTAGATATACTCTGTACTCATCTAAAGTACAGTAGATATACTCTGTACTCACCTAAAGTATAGTAGTTATACTCTGTACTCATCTAAAGTACAGTAGATATACTCTGCTCACCTCACCTAAAGTATAGTAGATATACTCTGTACTCATCTAAAGTACAGTAGATATACTCTGTACTCACCTAAAGTATAGTAGTTATACTCTGTACTCATCTAAAGTACAGTAGATATACTCTGCTCACCTCACCTAAAGTATAGTAGATATACTCTGTACTCATCTAAAGTACAGTAGATATACTCTTACTCACCTAAAGTACAGTAGATATACTCTGTACTCATCTAAAGTACAGTAGATATACTCTGCTCACCTCACCTAAAGTATAGTAGATATACTCTGTACTCATCTAAAGTACAGTAGATATACTCTGTACTCATCTAAAGTACAGTAGATATACTCTGCTCACCTCACCTAAAGTATAGTAGTTATACTCTGTACTCATCTAAAGTACAGTAGATATACTCTGCTCACCTCACCTAAAGTATAGTAGATATACTCTGTACTCATCTAAAGTATAGTAGATATACTCTGTACTCATCTAAAGTACAGTAGATATACTCTGCTCACCTCACCTAAAGTATAGTAGATATACTCTGTACTCATCTAAAGTATAGTAGATATACTCTGTACTCATCTAAAGTACAGTAGATATACTCTGCTCACCTAAAGTATAGTAGATATACTCTGTACTCATCTAAAGTACAGTAGATATACTCTGTACTCACCTAAAGTATAGTAGATATACTCTGTACTCATCTAAAGTACAGTAGATATACTCTGCTCACCTAAAGTACAGTAGATATACTCTGTACTCACCTAAAGTATAGTAGATATACTCTGTACTCATCTAAAGTACAGTAGATATACTCTGTACTCATCTAAAGTACAGTAGATATACTCTGTACTCACCTAAAGTATAGTAGATATACTCTGTACTCATCTAAAGTACAGTAGATATACTCTGTACTCACCTAAAGTATAGTAGATATACTCTGTACTCATCTAAAGTACAGTAGATATACTCTGCTCACCTCACCTAAAGTATAGTAGATATACTCTGTACTCATCTAAAGTATAGTAGATATACTCTGTACTCATCTAAAGTACAGTAGATATACTCTGCTCACCTAAAGTATAGTAAGATATACTCTGTACTCATCTAAAGTACAGTAGATATACTCTGTACTCACCTAAAGTATAGTAGATATACTCTGTACTCATCTAAAGTACAGTAGATATACTCTGCTCACCTAAAGTACAGTAGATATACTCTGTACTCATCTAAAGTACAGTAGATATACTCTGTACTCATCTAAAGTATAGTAGATATACTCTGTACTCATCTAAAGTACAGTAGATATACTCTGTACTCATCTAAAGTATAGTAGATATACTCTGTACTCATCTAAAGTACAGTAGATATACTCTGTACTCATCTAAAGTACAGTAGATATACTCTGTACTCATCTAAAGTACAGTAGATATACTCTGTGTACTCTCAGGCTGGTCAGTTTTCTCCGTTCAGTTAAATCAGAGTTAAGCTAAAATTCTCATATCGACCCAGATGGGACTTGAACCCACAATCTCCAGCTCCGGAGGCTGACGCCTTATCCATTAGGCCACTGGGCCGCCGCCACAGCGCCCAGACAAAAGACCTTACCCGATACGTCATACAGACATGACGTCATGGGTTCAGTCAGGGCCGCTAGAGACCGTTAGGGGCCGCTAGAGACCGCTAGGGGCCGCTAGAGACCGCTAGGGGCCGCTAGAGACCGCTAGGGGCCGCTAGAGACCGCTAGGGGCCGCTAGAGACCGCTAGGGGCCGCTAGGGGCCGCTAGAGACCGCTAGGGGCCGCTAGAGACCGTTAGGGGCCGCTAGAGACCGTTAGGGGCGCCGCCCCCTAGCGGTCGACCGGGGATGACAACACTTCTTCACTAGTCAACATGTAACTGGTTATCTTTCCAAAACATCTTCACTAGTCAACATGTAACTGGTTATCTTTCCAAAACATCTTCACTAGTCAACATGTAACTGGTTATCTCTCCAAAACATCTTCACTCGTCAACATGTAACTGGTTATCTCTCCAAAACATCTTCACTAGTCAACATGTAACTGGTTATCTCTCCAAAACATATTCACTCATCAACATGTAACTGGTTATCTCTCCAAAACATCTTCACTAGTCAACATGTAACTGGTTATCTCTCCAAAACATCTTCACTAGTCAACATGTAACTGGTCTCTCCAAAACATCTTCACTAGTCAACATGTAACTGGTTATCTCTCCAAAACATCTTCACTAGTCAACATGTAACTGGTTATCTCTCGGCTGGTAGGCTGATCTATCCACCATACTTCTGGCTGATCACACCTGGGGGTATAATAGGAGTCCGGTTATTAAAGATCATTAAGAGGAAATCATTTAAAAGAGAAATATTCATTAAAAGTACAAGATTGTAAAAGAATACATCTCGGCCAAATTGTGCAGATTAATGACAATTATCTGATGCTGGACTCTTTAATAATATGCTCTTTAATGTATGTGTCCGTGTTAATAAGCAGTGGAGTCAGGTGTAATATGTTATACATGACTTGGAAGCAGGAGCTACATAAAGACACTTTAGATGTTCTTTATTCGCAGATTAAAGAGTACATGTAGCAGGGCTGGTACGGTCGTTTACCAGTGTAATAGTCATGATGATATTGTATTATAAGATAATGTCTGTATATATGTATATATATATGTTTATATGTTTCCTGCGACTATATCGGTTACTGATCACAGACCAGCTGAGGAGACACACGGGCTGGACCACAACACATCCAGCCAATCAGATCCGCTATTGTTTAAACGAACAGGCCCACTGGCCAATCACAGGCGTGTGGGCGTGACACGTGACTAGGGAAGGTTATAAAACGGTGGGGGGCGGGGCTTCTTCCGTGTTCGTCGGCGGCCATTAGTAGCCTTCGTTGTTTTGATCTGACGGAGCTTATTGTTGTTGTCACGAACTAACAAACAAACAAACAAACAAACAACCAACCGACCGACCGACCGACCGACTTCCCTCGTATTGCTCGTCGCGTCATTGATTCCGTCTTTAGTCGGCCGGGTGGAAGCGACCCGGAGGAGAGAGGCATGCTGCCGCAGAGCGACCCGCACGGAGCGGCCTCACCCCGGGGCTCGACGCCACCAGCACCGCCCGCCAGCCTCTTTACCCGCTCACACATGACCCGCACGACCCGCCGAGCTCCGCCGAGCTGCTGCCGCACCACGACGTGCTTACCGTCAGCCGCCAATTAAAGAAACCCGCAGCACCAGCGACCCGCCGGCCCATCAACACAACGACCCGTCAACACAGCGACCCGCCGGCCCATCAACACAACGACCCGTCAACACAGCGACCCGCCGGCCCATCAACACAACGACCCGCCAACACAGCGACCCGCCGGCCCATCAACACAACGACCCGTCAACACAGCGACCCGCCGGCCCATCAACACAACGACCCGTCAACACAGCGACCCGCCAACACAGCGACCCGCCGGCCCGTCAACACAGCGACCCGGTATATCTATATTATAGAGCTGTATCTCTACATTATAGAGCTGTATATCTCTATTATAGAGCTGTATATCTACATTATAGAGCTGTATATCTATATTATAGAGCTGTATCTCTACATTATAGAGCTGTATGTCTATATTATAGAGCTGTATATATTTATTATAGAGCTATATATATCTATATTATAGAGCTGTATGTATTTATTATAGAGCTATATATATCTATATTATAGAGCTGTATATATTTATTATAGAGCTATATATATCTATATTATAGAGCTGTATATATTTATTATAGAGCTATATATATCTATATTATAGAGCTGTATATATTTATTATAGCTATATATATCTATATTATATAGCTGTATATCTATATTATAGAGCTGTATACCTATATTATAGAGCTGTATATATCTATATTATAGAGCTGTATATCTGCTTCTAAATGTAAAAAACATTGAACCAGGAAGACTGACCTCGGCTGGTCGGGGTGGGGGAAGGGCAGCAGGGAGCCGCGGCGCTGGCGGCCGCTAGGGGCGCCACCACAGCGCCCCTAGCGGCCGGCCGGGGATGACAACACTTCTTCACTAGTCAACATGTAACTGGTTATCTCGCCTAAACATCTTCACTAGTCAACATGTAACTGGTTATCTCGCCTAAACATCTTCACTAGTCAACATGTAACTGGTTATCTCTCCAAAACACGTCTACTACCAGTACACCTGAGTCTGCAATTAGTTGTCAACATCCAGTCCTTGGTTTATTAGGATGCATATTCAGTGTTTGTTTGTTTACAGACCAGGAAGATGAAACTTCTGGAGAATTCCAGCTTCGAGGCCGTCAGCTCCCAGCTCTGCGTGGAGACGGGGGACTCCCGCATCCTCGGGAGGTTAGCATGTTACACTGACATGTTACACAACATGTTACACACCCAACACATACACAACATGTTACACACAGACACAAGGGGGTCAGCAGGTCACATCACCTCCTGCTGACAGACAGACTCAGTTGGTCGGTTATGCAACATGGTGGTGTGTTGTAGACACCATGTGACCTGGCATACTGGCCCAGTGTCCTGTAACACCATGCTGGCTATTAGGAGACCAGGACACACACACACATAAACACATGAAAACAACAACAAACATCGGCTGCTCACAGGGCTGGTGGGTGTCTGAGCTCTGGGTGTCTGGTTCTGTGTTCCGCTGATCAGCCTGACTCAGAACAGAACCAACCTGACCCACTAACTCAGAACAGAACCAACCTGACCCACTAACTCAGAACAGAACCAACCTGACCCACTAACTCAGAACAGAACCAACCTGACCCACTAACTCAGAACAGAACCAACCTGACCCACTAACTCAGAACAGAACCAACCTGACCCACTAACTCAGAACAGAACCATCCGACCCCCACCTAACACCCCACAGCCTAATGATGGTGTTTACCTGTCTGTCTCTCCCCCCCCCTGTATCTCTCTCTCTTCCTGTCTGTCTCTCCCCCCCTGTATCTCTCTCTTCCTGTCTGTCTCTCCCCCCCGTATCTCTCTCTTCCTGTCTGTCTCCCCCCCCTGTATCTCTCTCTTCCTGTCTGTCTCCTCCCCCGTATCTCTCTCTTCCTGTCTGTCTCTCCCCCCCTGTATCTCTCTCTTCCTGTCTGTCTCTCCCCCCCTGTATCTCTCTCTTCCTGTCTGTCTCTCCCCCCCTGTATCTCTCTCTTCCTGTCTGTCTCTCCCCCCCGTATCTCTCTCTTCCTGTCTGTCTCCCCCTCCCTGTATCTCTCTCTTCCTGTCTCTCTCCCCCCCTGTATCTCTCTCTTCCTGTCTGTCTTTCCTCCCCGTATCTCTCTCTTCCTGTCTGTCTCTCCCCCCCTGTATCTCTCTCTTCCTGTCTGTCTCCCCCCCTGTATCTCTCTCTTCCTGTCTGTCTCTCCCCCCCGTATCTCTCTCTTCCTGTCTGTCTCTCCCCCCCCGTATCTCTCTCTTCCTGTCTGTCTCTCCCCCCCCCGTATCTCTCTCTTCCTGTCTGTCTCTCCCCCCCCGTATCTCTCTCTCCTGTCTGTCTCTCCCCCCGTATCTCTCTCTTCCTCCCGTATCTCTCTCTTCCTGTCTGTCTCTACCTCCCCCCTGTTTCCCAGGATCGAGAGCTACTCCTGTAAGATGGCAGGAGATGACAAGCACATGTTCAAGCAGTTCTGTCAGGAGGGCGAGCCCCACGTCCTGGAGGCCCTGTCCCCCCCGCAGTCCACCAGCGCCACCAGCCCCTCACAGTGAGTACTGCACCCTCACAACACGACGTTACTCCACCCTTCACACTCACAACACGACGTTACTCCACCCTTCACCCTCACAACATGACGTTACTACACCCTCACAACACAACATTACTACACCCTCACAACACGACGTTACTACACCCTCACAACATGACGTTACTACACCCTCACAACACAACGTTACTACACCCTTCACCCTCACAACACGACGATACTGCACCCTCACAACATGACGTTACTACACCCTCACAACATGACGTTACTACACCCTCACAACATGACGTTACTACACCCTCACAACACGACGTTACTACACCCTTCACCCTCACAACACGACGATACTGCACCCTCACAACATGACGTTACTACACCCTCATAACATGACGTTACTACACCCTCACAACATGACGTTACTACACCCTCATAACATGACGTTACTACACCCTCACAACATGACGTTACTACACCCTCACAACATGACGTTACTACACCCTCACAACATGACGTTACTACACCCTTCACCCTCACAACACGACGATACTGCACCCTCACAACATGACGTTACTACACCCTCATAACATGACGTTACTACACCCTCATAACATGACGTTACTACACCCTCATAACATGACGTTACTACACCCTCACAACATGACGTTACTACACCCTCACAACATGACGTTACTACACCCTCACAACATGACGTTACTACACCCTCACAACATGACGTTACTACACCCTTCACCCTCACAACACGACGATACTGCACCCTCACAACATGACGTTACTACACCCTCACAACATGACGTTACTACACCCTCACAACATGACGTTACTACACCCTCACAACATGACGTTACTACACCCTCATAACATGACGTTACTACACCCTCATAACATGACGTTACTACACCCTCATAACATGACGTTACTACACCCTCACAACATGACGTTACTACACCCTCACAACATGACGTTACTACACCCTCACAACATGACGTTACTACACCCTCATAACATGACGTTACTACACCCTCACAACATGACGTTACTACACCCTCACAACATGACGTTACTACACCCTCATAACATGACGTTACTACACCCTCATAACATGACGTTACTACACCCTCACAACATGACGTTACTACACCCTCACAACACAACGTTACTGCACCCTCATAACATGACGTTGCTACACCCTCACAACATGTTACTACACCCTTCACCCCATAACATGACGTTGCTACACCCTGATAACATAACACCCTCTTGTCTGTCTCTTCCTGTCTCTCTCCCTCCCTGTCTCTGTCGCTCCCTCCCTTTCTCTCTGTCTATCTCTCCATCTCCCCCTCCCTCCCTCTCTCTCTCTGTCTCTCCCGCTCCCTCCCTGTCTCTCTGTCTATCTCTCCATCTCCCCCTCCCTCCCTCCCTGTCTGTCTCTCCAGGCTGGGTAAGAGCAGTGAGGATGGAGAGGACCCCCTCAGTGATAAGTGTTGCAGGAAGACTCTGTTCTACCTCATCACCACCCTCAACGAGTCCTTCAGGCCTGACTACGACTTCAGCACCGCCCGGGCCCACGAGTTCAGCCGCGAGCCCAGCCTCAACTGGGTCAGCGCACGCATGCACGCGCACGCGCACACGCACACATGCGCACACACACACACACACACACACACACACACACACACACACACACACTCATCCCAGAAACGCTTGAAATGTTTAAGTCTATGAAAGTCTAGTCTCCTACTGGGTTTTGATGTGTTTGTCTCCCCCAGGTGGCCAACGCAGTGAACAGCAGCCTGTTCTCTGCTGTGGGGGAGGAGTTTAACTCCCTGGGTCCAGAGGTCTGGAGCACCATCGACCAGGAGATCAACCTGCAGGGCTGTGACATCTACAGGTAGGAGATCAACCTGTAGTCTACCTATACAGGTAGGAGATCCACCTGTAGGCTACCTATACAGGTAGGAGATCAACCTGTAGTCTACCTATACAGGTAGGAGATCCACCTGTAGGCTACCTATACAGGTAGGAGATCCTGTACTAGGGTTGCTCAAAATTCCCAAATCTGACCCTTTTTAAATCCCGGGATTATAGATTCCCTGTTACATTCTGTAGGCGGCCAGGAGGGTGCGTGGGGGGCCGGAGGGATGATGAGGAATGTTATGTATGGGAAATGTATTATGGGAAAGCACATGGGCGTAGAATGTAGTGGGAACGCTGGGGATGCTGGGGACATGTCCCCACCAATATCCCCCCCCCCTCATCAGAACCGCGAATTAACGGAGCACCCCCCCCCCCCCCATCAGAACCGCAAATTAACGGAGCAACCCCCCCCTCATCAGAACCGCGAATTAACGGAGCAACCCCCCCCCGCGAATTAACGGATTAATGTCCAGAGCAACACTCCGTCTCCTTGTTAAAGCACAATAACAGGTCGACTCTGGGTGGTGTCTGGGCCACAGAGCAACAATACAACTACACTCCGCGTCTCGTCTCTTCAGCTCCTCCGTGACGTTCACTACAATTCATTACATCAAGTGATTATTTTGAGACCTTCTACAGGTAGTCCGTATGCCTGCCTATCTCAACAAGAAAATAATCATATTTGCACAATATATTGAGTATGTATTATTAGTTTAGTCTACTATTAATGTAACATAGTTATAAAACGTTAACAAATACCCCCTCCAAAAAAAAAAAAAAATACCGGGACCCGTTGCTAATTCCCGGTACTAAAGGGACTGAAGATTTCCCGGAATCCCGGGATCCCGGCGAGCAGCCCTAGCCTGTACGCTACCTATACAGGTAGGAGATCTGCCTGTACGCTACCTATACAGGTAGGAGATCCGCCTGTACGCTACCTATACAGGTAGGAGATCCGCCTGTACGCTACCTATACAGGTAGGAGGGACTATGAGGTAGGGTGGTGGTCCAGTCGTCTAAGGTGTGCTGTGTGTGTGTGTGTGTGTTGTGTGTGTGTGTGTCGTGTGTGTGTGTCGTGTGATGGTGTGTGTGTGTGTGTGCTGTGTGTGTGTGTGTTGTGTGTGTTGTGTGTGTGTGTGTGTCTGCTACAAACCCAGACCTGGACTCCGACCCGTTCGGGGAGGAGGGGAGTCTGTGGTCCTTCAACTACTTCTTCTACAACAAGAAGCTCAAGAGAATCGTCTTCCTCACCTGTCGCTCCGTCAGGTAGGTCACCTGAGCTCGTGGCTGGGGGGGGGGGGGGGGCACACACAAAGACACCCGGTAGGCTGACTGTTATGTTTCCATGGCGACAGCGTGCTGAGCGGCTGCGGTCGGGATTGCCATGACAACGAGCTAGACATGGAGCTGGAGGATGAGGAAGAGATGGACGGATTCACTGAGGACAGGTGATGAAGATGTTCCTACGTTCGTATCATTCATAATCATATCCAGTCACTGAGGACGGGTCAGTACTAAATATTAATTAGAATATCCAGTCATATTACTGCAGTACTAAATATTAATTAGAATATCCAGTCATATTACTGCAGTACTAAATATTAATATGAATATCCAGTTATATTACTGCAGTACTCAGAGCTTCTGATGTTCTTCTCTCTTCCCTCCAGGTTCCCCAGAGCTCTGTGCGTCTAACTTCCGCCACAGACCTCCTGACTCCTCCCCCTTGGACCACCTGACTCCTCCCACCCTCTCCTCCATGGACCACCTGACTCCTCCCACCCTCTCCTCCATGGACCACCTGACTCCTCCCACCCTCTCCTCCATGGACCACCTGACTCCTCCCACCCTGTCCTCCATGGACCACCTGACTCCTCCCCCTCTCCACCATGAACCACCTGACCCCTCCCCCTCTCCACCATGGATCACCTGACCCCTCCCCTTCTCCGCCTGTTATCTCTATCGGTCTGTGCGATGATCATGTTTTACGCGGCCTCCCCCGACCTGGAGACTCCAGACCTCCCCCGACATGGAGACTCCAGACCCCCTGTCCCCTGACCCCCTGCCTGGAGGACGCGACCAGGAGACCTCCTGTCCCCTGACCCCCTGCCTGGAGGACGCAACCAGGAGACCCCCTGACCCCCTGCCTGGAGGACACGACCAGGAGACCTCATGTCCCCTGACCCCCTGCCTGGAGGACACGACCAGGAGAAGCTCTCAGACCACATTATGAAGAGGACAGATGTTGAGGAAGCTCTGAGACCTTATAAGGACAGATGTTGAGGAAGCTCTGAGATGTTATGAGGACAGATGTTGAGGAAGCTCTGAGAGCTTATAAGGACAGATGTTGAGGAATCTCTGAGACCTTATGAGGACAGATGTTGAGGAAGCTCTGAGACCTTATGAGGACAGATGTTGAGGAAGCTCTGAGACCTTATGAGGACAGATGTTGAGGAAGCTCAGACCTTATAAGGACAGATGTTGAGGAAGCTCTCAGACCTTATAAGGACAGATGTTGAGGAAGCTCTCAGACCTTATGAGGACAGATGTTGAGGAAGCTCTCAGACCTTATGAGGACAGATGTTGAGGAAGCTCTGAGACCTTATGAGGACAGATGTTGAGGAAGCTCTGACGTTGAGGAAGCTCTCCCAGATGTTGGATCAGCGGGAACGTCGTCTCATGCGGATTTGTTTTCTTCAAGAAGACTACCAGCATTACCCAGAGGCACGGGCGGAGCCTATTACAGACTATTTGATTGGCTATTTGATGAGTGACCTGCTATATATCCTTGTTTGTGATGCTCTTGCTTGGTTTTTGTTGTGTTGCTTCTCCTCCAGGGGGTGCTGTGACCAGTACTACAGCACCCTCTCAGACTGCCTTGTGAGCCTGATGGTTCCATGTGTGTTTTAGACCAGTTAGTTCAGTTCCTGTCTCCAGCAGAGCCTCTGTGTTGTCGTGTGTCCAGCGCCCCCTGCAGGCCCAGTGAATGTACCTTTAGATACACTCTGCTTTTCTTCCACGCATTAAGACTTTCAGATTTCTCTGCTGTTTAGAGCGTAGAAAATATATCAGAAATGTGAATAAAGTTGTTTCAAACAAACCAGGCCAGTGTGTTTCTGTCCCCAACATGAACGCTGAACAACATCTGAATAAAGGTTCTCTTGGAACAGTTCAACTCCAACACAAACCATCACAATCAATGGTTTCTGTTCTTTAAAGTGAACCACAAGGAGGCTGTACAGTACCATTCTATTGTTATATTATTTGCAAATTAGCCACTAGACTCAAAAGTCAGTGTTTTATTGTGACATGTTCATCATAGAACAGCCATTCTGAACAGTGAAACTCAAATAGCAAACATTTCTTTTTATATATACAGTATATATAATATATATATATATATATTGAGCAGCGCAGTATACACAATACAACACAATGCATAATGATACTAAATATAAAATGTGTTGAATCCAGAAGTATTTAATATTGAGTATTAATTAAAAATGTACAAGTAAGCAGTAGCAGGAATATGACAAGATCAGAGAATCAGAAGCATATGTATCCAGAGTATTTACATATAGCATAGGGAATATAGCTTAATGTATCCAGAAGTAGTTGAATCATCTAAATATTAATGTTATAAATGTACATAAAATGATCATTATGATCAATGAGGTTGGTGCTGCTGGTTGAGAAGCCTGATGGATGAATAGAATAAAACAATCGAGAAATAAACAGAATAATACAAATAAACTAAACCTTGAGGACTTTATGACCTGCAGACGAACCTGGGAGTTAATAACAAGAGAAAGTCAAGGATATCAGTAATAACTAGTATAGTATAGTAGTATATAATATATACTATAGAATATATATATATATATATATATAGTCTATAGTATATATTATATACTACTGTATATATAGTAGCATATAATATATATATACAGTAGTATATAATATAGTATATATAGTAGTATATAATATAGTGTATAGTATATAGTATATAGTAGTATATATATACTATAGTAGTATATAATATAGTGGATAGTATATAGTATATAGTATATAGTAGTATATATAGTAACACGGCGGAGAAACACGCCTCTAAAGCATGACGTCAGATGTCGTCCTGGCGACGTCATCATTAGGCGGCGGGGCTCAGCTGAGGGTGGAGCAGCTTGGTGGTGGTAGATAGATACTAGGGTGGTGGTGGTGGTAGATAGATACTAGGGTGGTGGTGGTAGATAGATACTAGGGTGGTGGTGGGTGGTGGTAGATAGATACTAGGGTGGTGGTGTAGATACTAGGGTGGTGGTGATAACTAGGGTGGTGGTAGATAGATACTAGGGGGTGGTAGATAGATACTAGGGTGGGGGTGGTGGTGGACTGGTGGTGTAGATAGATACTGGGGTGGATACTAGGGTGGTGGTGGTAGATAGATACTAGGGTGGGGGTGGTGACTAGGGTGGATACTAGGGGGGGTAGATAGATACTAGGGTGGTGGTAGATAGATACTAGGGTGGGGGTGGTGGATACTAGGGTGGTGTTATTAGGTATTAGTCCACCATGGTCCCGGCCCTGCTGGACCTGTGCGCCCGGGAGGTGGTGCGGGACCACAGCTCGGCCCCGGCCTGGCTGCTCTGGGGCCCCCGGGAGCTGTACGGGCCCCTGCTGCGGGCCGCCTTCACCGCCCGCCGGCCCCTGGCGGTGGGAGAGCTGGTCCAGCGGTGGCCCGAGAGGACGCTCAGGGTCGGGGACCCGGGACCAGGGGACCCGACCGACCCGGGACCAGGGGACCCGGGACCAGGGGACCCGACCGACCCGGGACCAGGGGAGCGGAGGGCCCCGGGACTCAACCCCCCGGACAGACTCTGCATCCAGGCGCTGCTGCTGGCCGTAGTGCGAGGCCTGGCCGAGCCCAGGTAGGAGGGGGAGGGGGGGGGGGTGTGTGTGTGTGTTAGTTAACTGTGTGTGTGTGTTAGTTGTTAACTGTGTGTGTGTGTGTGTGTGTGTGTGTGTGTGGTTAGTTTAACTGTGTGTGTGTGTTAGTTGTTAACTGTGTGTGTGTGTTGTTAACTGTGTGTGTGTGTGTGTGTGTGTTAGTTAACTGTGTGTGTGTGTTAGTTAACTGTGTGTGTGTTAGTTGTTAACTGTGTGTGTGTGTTGTTAACTGTGTGTGTGTTAACTGTGTGTGTGTGTTGTTAACTGTGTGTGTGTGTTAACTGTGTGTGTGTGTGTTAACTGTGTGTGTGTGTGTTGTTAAACTGTGTGTGTGTGTTGTTAACTGTGTGTGTTGTTAACTGTGTGTGTGTGTTGTTAACTGTGTGTGTGTGTTAACTGTGTGTGTGTGTGTCCGTGTGTCCAGGTGTGCGCTGAGAGTCCTGGACCTGTGTGGCCTCCAGCGTGATGAGGGGGGCAACCCGATGGGGGGGTGGTCTCTGACGGTGGCGCTGTGCTCCATGCTGGCCCAGGCCCGGGGGGGGGCGCTGGCCCGGGGGGAGGGAGAGAGAGAGAGAGCTCCACGCAAGAGAGAGAGGGAGGGCGTGGGCGGGGAGGGTGTGGCCAGGACAGAGGAGGCGTGGGTGAAGGGGGTGAGGAGGAGGATGGAGGACGAGCGGAAAAGAGGAGAAGGGGGCGGCGGGGAGGAGTCCGGAGGAGGCGGCGAGGAGGCGCTGCTGCAGGTGAGGGCCGACCTCTTCGTCAACGCCCGGTCCTGGGAGCGCGTCCGCTCCGCCCTCTCCTCCGCCCGCCCGCTGAGGCTCACCTGTCGTCTCCTGCGGGTGGAGGAGCTGTCGGTCTCCAGCACCAGGAGGCTGCTGGAGCTGCTCCCGGCGCCCGGGCTCCAGGGGGTGGACCTCCGCTACAGCAGCCTGGGGATGGAGGGCCTGGCCTCCCTGCTCCCCCTCCTGGCCTCCTGCCCCGCCCTCCGTTCCCTGCGCCTCCACTACTGCAACCTGGAGCTGCATGGTGGCGTGACGGGGCAGGAGGAGGTGCTGAAGGAGGTGGCCCTCGGCCTGGCGCGCCTCCCGGAGCTCCGGCAGCTCAGCCTCACCGCCCTGCGCCTCCCCGGGCACCTCCGCCTGCTCCTGAGGTGAGTAGACCCAGAATATTCTTCTTCTTCTTCTTCTTCTTATTATGATGTCTTAGAACTGAAAGCCTCCCGTATTCTTGCTCTAGAGCAGTAACTGAGCGGGCCCTTAGAGCTCTAGAGCAGTAACTGAGCGGGCCCTTAGAGCTCTAGAGCAGTAACTGAGCGGGCCCTTAGAGCTCTAGAGCAGTAACTGAGCGGGCCCTTAGAGCTCTAGAGCAGTAATGTGTGATGTCCCTCCAGCTCGCTGGTCCGTCCCCTGCAGGTCCTAGAGCTGCCCTACCTCAGCCTGAGTCCGGCTGACCTGGCCTTCCTGTCCTGCTCCCACCACGCCTCCTCCCTGCAGCGTCTGGACCTCAGTGAGAACCGCCTGGACGCCTCCTCCCTCCCCTCGGTGCGGCGCCTCCTGTCCCAGGCCTCCTCCTCCTTACGCCACCTCCTGCTGAGTGGCTGCGGCCTCACCGACGGGCTCCTGGGGGCCCTGCTGCCCTCCCTGACCTGCTGCAGGGCCCTGCGGAGCCTGAGCCTGGCCCTCAACCCCCTCTCCCTGGCCGGCCTCACCCAGCTGGTGAGGAGCGCTGTGGGCATGGCCTCCCTGCGCCACCTCCTCTACCCCAACCCCTTGGAGGAGTACCAGCCGGGCCTCCCCGACCTCCCCTCCAGCGCCCAGCTCCTGGACTGGCCCCTGGACGAGCTGCAGGATGCCACCGCCACCTCCACCCACCTCCACCGCCTGGCCCGCGACAGAGGCCGCACCGACCTCGTACTGACCTGTGACTACCACCAAGACCTCCTGGACTAGACCTCCTGGTGGACTACAGGGACCTCCTGGTGGACTACAGAGACCTCCTGCTGGACTACAGGGACCTCCTGCTGGACTAGTCCTCCAGTTCCCCAGTAGATGAACCTATGTGCCTTACGGGTCGTTTTCATGGCCTTATTTTAAAAGAAAACATTTTTAATGAGGATGTGTTCCTCATGAGATGAGTTGTGAACTGAACGTTAAACTTTAGTCCTTTTTATTGTGTTTTGGCCGCGAGTTGTAAAGTTTCCAAAGCGCTGAGAGAACAGTGTTGTCTTAATGCTAACGTTTCTCTTCTTGTCAGAGGTTTTTAACAGCATCCGCTTCAGACTTTGGAGCCAGGATGTGTTTCCTATTGTAACGTATTTTACAAACGGTTATAAACAGTTCAACACGACGTCCGCAGTGCTCAGCATCTTTCTTGATCGTCAGCAGCCGTTCATTTAGAACCACGTCACCACTACACAGTAAAAGCCCTGCCGGTTGAGCTGCACTACACAATAACAGCGCGCTCATCGGTAGTATTCCAGCTGAGACTCTTCCAGGAGGAAGGAGCGTCTGGCGCCCGTCGGCATGGCGACCGGCTGACCGGGGGACGAGAGGGGGGGGGGGAGGAGGTGGAGATGTGGCAGAGGGAAACTGAGGACCCGAGGGAACACCGTGAGGGAGGGGCGGGTGTGGAGGGGGGGCAGGGCTGCTCCTGGGAGGGGTGGGTTAGATTATCAGTATTATTATTAATAATCATAATTCAAGACATTGTGTACGGGAGATTCACCAGCTGTTCCACGTGTTCTCAGCATGCAGCAGAACTCTCCCAGACGCTGGATAGGCTGAGCCCCACTACACACACACACACGGGCACACACGGACACACAGACAGGCCACAGACAGACGCACACGCACACACAGACACGCACGCACGCACGCACGCACGCACGCACGCACGGGCACGCACGCACACACACACACACACACAGTGTGTCCAAGTTCACTTGGAACGGAAGGTAAAAAATACGTTTACTCTTAAGATTACGACAAAATGTCAACATTTTAAAACTCAAAGCTAGTTTCCATCAATCTGCGTCTTTGGCTTGTAAATACCATTTTATTAGGATATATTCTTTAAATAGTCTTTGAAATCTGTAAAAAAATTATAAAGAAGACTCATATACAGTGCAATAGATTCTAAGCCAATCAGGAGGCTTGGTATGTCACGGACTACAAACCAATCAGAATGTTTTATACACCCAGGACTATAGGCTAAGCCAATCAGAAGGCTTGGTGCATCATGGACTGCAGGATGTCCTCCTCCGTGTGATTGGCCGAGGAGAAGGTGGGGTTGAAGTAGTGCAGGGTCAGCCCCCCCGAGCGCCGAGCCAGCGCCACTCCTGAATACGCCTTCTGATGAGAGGAGGAGGAGCCAAACACCGCCATGGCCGTTACCCTGGCAACAACAAGAAGACAACCACGGATGTTCAAACCACCAAAGCTCCTGGCCTCTCCAGCTAGGCTCCGCCCATACCTGTCGGCCTGCAGCATCTCCGTGGCGACGGGCCCCAGGGGGTCGCGGCTCAGGTCCCAGAGGTGGAGGTGAGAGGCGGAGTCCAGGACGCAGAATACGGTCGGTCTGGACTCGGACCAGCGGACCGAGACCACGGCCACATCTGAGGCTCCGCCCCCTGTGCAGGCGGTCCATTCAGCCAGCGGCCAATGGGACGACACGACGTGGAGCCGCATGCTGCCGTCTGCACAGCCCACCTGGCGGACAGGTACAGCACCCAGAGGTCATGATGACCTCACCACCATGACCTCACCACCATGGTGAGGTGAGGAGGTGAGGACGGACAGGTGAGGAGGTGTTGACGGACAGGTGAGGAGGTGTGTTGACGGACAGGTGAGGAGGTGTGTTGACGGACAGGTGAGGAGGTGTGTTGACGGACAGGTGAGGACGAAGTTGACGGACAGGTGAGGAGGTGTGTTGACGGACAGGTGAGGAGGTGTTGATGGACAGGTGAGGAGGTGTTGACGGACAGGTGAGGAGGTGTGTTGACGGACAGGTGAGGAGGTGTGTTGACGGACAGGTGAGGAGGCGTGTTGACGGACAGGTGAGGAGGCGTGTTGACGGACAGGTGAGGAGGTGTGTTGACGGACAGGTGAGGAGGTGTGTTGACGGACAGGTGAGGACGAAGTTGACGGACAGGTGAGGAGGTGTTGACGGACAGGTGAGGAGGTGTTGACGGACAGGTGAGGAGGTGTTGACGGACAGGTGAGGTGTGTTGACGGACAGGTGAGGAGGTGTGTTGATGGACAGGTGAGGTGTGTTGACGGACAGGTGAGGAGGTGTGTTGACGGACAGGTGAAGAGGTGTTGACGGACAGGTGAGGAGGTGTTGATGGACAGGTGAGGAGGTGTGTTGACGGACAGGTGAGGAGGTGTTGATGGACAGGTGAGGAGGTGTGTTGACGGACAAGTGAGGAGGTGTGTTGACGGACAGGTGAGGAGGTGTGTTGACGGACAGGTGAGGAGGTGTGTTGACGGACAGGTGAGAAAGTGTTGACAGACAGGTGTTGACGTACCAGGAAGAGCTGAGGGATGAAGGGGGAGAGGTGGACTGAGGTGACCTGGAGGGGTCGCAACCCCACCTCCTGAGACCTGTAGGACCGGGGAGGAGATCTGAAGCCATGCGTTGTCCCATGATGCACCACTCCCTGGAGGACAGAACCGTGTGATAGAACATCACATCCTAGAACACAACTCACTGGAGTAGAATAGAGTCAAACAGAGTAGAACTGAGTAGACAGAGGATGTTTCAGAAGCTACACATTGTCTCGTGTCTGACCATGTTGGTGGTGACCAGGAAGTGGTTGGCCTCGCCCGGCAGGACGTGGAGATGCAGAGCCTCCAGGTCGGCTCCCTCCCTGGAGGTCAGAGGTCACACGGAGGTCAGAACAGGAACACGACGTGGTGTTTGGTGACAACAACACTCATATTATGTCTGTGTCTGCGTGCGTGTGTCTCACCCCTCAACAGCCGGCAGACATGAACTGTGGAGCAGTTTCACCCTCCCTCCTGGCCTCAGACCTGGGGGGGTTGATGACATCACAAGGTTGAGGACGGCTCATTGGTGGAGAGAGAGAGTAGAGGTGATCATATGTGTCGAAGGAGAAGTCTCACCCAGGTCCGTCTGAGATCCGGCTAGGCTGGCTGCAGGCAGCTCTAGCACCACCTGGTGGACAGAAGAGGAAAACACAGCCTGAATATACAGCTGACCTACGACCCTACAGAAGGCTCACTGTGACCTACGACCCTAGGACCTACCCAAAGGTTCAGAACCCCCCTCTCATCCAGAGAGGCGAGCTGGAAGGACGTCTCTGCTGACCCTGAAACAGAGAGGGTCAGAAGATACTAGAGGCTTGTAGTAGTAATAGTTGCAGTACTACGAGATGAGAGCAGTGGCTTACCCTCGCTGACCAGCAGGGGGGCCACAGAAGAGGAGGAGGAGGGAGGAGGAGGAGGAGTGGAGCACCTCTATGGAGCGTACTGCTGAGAGGTGTCCTGAGGTGGAGAAGATGGCGTCTACAGGACACAACACACGTCAACGGAGGACACCGGAGACACATATAGTTCTGGTTTATAGAGATTAAGATAAGATAATATAGAACTTTATTCTTGATATTATAGATATAGACATATACACACATATTATAGATATAGATACTGTTGACTTGCTGGGGAAGTTTGGATGTATTGGTGAACTGGTGAAAGCTGATGGATGAAGCGCTAGTGAAAGTGCTAGTGGTGGTACGCGTGGTGGTGGTGGTATCCGTGGTTACCGGTGGAGAAGGTGGGCTGTCTGAAGGTCCACTCCGTGTCTCCGATGGTCATGGAGTGGTGACTCCCAGCCCCTTCCCTCAGGTCCCAGAGGACCAGGGACCCGTCCGACGTGCCGGCCAGCACCAGAGCACTGCTCCCTGGGCTGAAGCAGCAGCACGTCACCTGGCCCATGGAGGTGAAGAGTCAGACACTCATGTGTGGTGTCCTGACTTCATGGGCCGTGGACGTCTTGGTTCTCAACGATAGCATTGAGAACCAAGACAGTCCGGCAAGGCCCCTGAGGGAAGACCCCCGTGATACCCAGCCTTCCATCGCTGGAGCACTGGACGGAATACGTCCATGAAGTGGAGATCTTAGTCAGGATGGGTCTGCCTTTTGTACCAGATCCTCTCAGGTTCAAAACACCAGGCCAGCAGCGTGTTTAGAGGAACCCGCTAAACAGACGCTAAACACATGCGAAGCACATGCTAGATGGCATCTGGGATTCACCTCAGACTCGTAGACCAGGATCTTCTGGGGTCGTGACGGCTCCCAGATGTTCCAGACACAGATGAGGGCCCAGCCGTCGAGGCGGACGGCGCCAGGTCGATCCAGGGGCCCGTGGACTGACAGCAGGGTCTGTCTCCGGACCGAGGAGAACAGGAGTTGGCTGCAGGGCCGGCCTGGTGGGTAGGAACGACACATACTCACAGCCTGGAACCTCCAGCACATTCACTGGTGCAAGCCCAGCCCTCCCATTGGGTTAGAAGCCCACCAGTCAAGTCGAGACCATGAGTGTTTTGAGTATCTTGGAGAGTGTTTGGTACCGTAGAGGAAGGGCAGCTGGCTGTTGAGCTGCAGACTTCCCTCACTGAAGGACAGGGCGTCTGTTTGGCTCGTGGTCGTCCTCAGAGACTGTCTCTCAGCGTGTTCCTCCTCCAGCAGCACCGACATCACCTGGACACACGGGGGCACCACACCATACATCAATATCACAATAGGACCTCCATGTCCAATCACACAAGCTGTCTTAACTATGTTTCACGTGTCTTAGAGCTCTAAATCACCTGCCCAGGTATGTGTTACCTGTCTAGGTATGTGTTACCTGTGCAGCAGAGTGTAGGAACATCGCCAGCTGCAGGGAGTCAATGTTCATCTGAGCAGGGTTCCCGTCCATGGCATCCTGAGATCGGCATGGATCTGTCATGATGGGAGAGAATGACTTCAGACATCTTTCTGTCTTACCAGTGCCACTGTCTGTCTGTCTGTCTGTCTGCCCGTCTCTCTTTCTGACTGCCTGTCTCTCTGTCCTGCATGTCTTACCCCCGCAGGCTCCGGTGTGATCTGCTGGGTGCTGGGTCCACTTGTCCAGGACCTGGATGAGGTCCGTCTGGACATCTCGCACACCATCGTCCTCATGACACTGGACATAGGCCTGAGGGACAGACTAGTTAGAGACAGACTGAGAAGTCACCGTGATCTCCATGGAAACACAACCTCATGACCTCTGACCTGTTTGGTGTTGGTGTTCCCGAAGCTCTTGATGTAGACGTCGTACTCACTGAGCGGGGGGAGGTCCAGCAGGATGAAGGTTGGAGAGAAATCCAAGTCCACCAGTCGGAGCAGCTCTGCACTGCGCTTCCTGCACCCCACAGACAGAACGTCCTCAGAACTCTCAAAAGGAGCATGCTTCTCTCAATGCTTTATTGGAAAGGAAACTTACTTCTGCTTGCTGGCGACTTTTTTACTGATTTCTCTCTGCTTCGCTGCCACAAAGTCGATAAACTTCCCGCGCTGAGGACCTCCGTGAGAACCGGGATGAGGAGAACCCTGGTGGTTCTGCTCAGATTCTGCAGGCGGAGCAGAGACCAGAGTCAAGACCTCCTCCCTGATACCTCCTCCCTAACCTGGAGAACAGAGGAGTTGTGGAGGAACACACCTCCGGGTCGGAGCTCCTCTGTTCTGCTCTTCTGAGCCGTTCCTGCTCTCCTGTTCTCCTCCTCCATGGCCCTCTGAATGGCCTCCACCTCCTTCCTCCTCTCTCCTCCCATTTCCTGGTGGGGTGACTCCTCCTCCTCCTTCTGCTCCTCCTTCTGCTCCTCCTTCTGCTCCTCCTCTCCTCCACTGTCATCCAGCTCTTCAAAGTCCTCCTCATACTCCTGGAGAACACCAGACCAACCAATCAGGAAGGAATACCTGCAGGTCTAACACTAGGACACTAAAGCAGAAGCTCTGCTTTACCTCAAAGTCGTCTTCATAAGCGATCTCTCCATACGTCTGCTCTGGCTCTGCAGCTGCCTGGACATACCGTCCACGTTTAGTGTGAGATCTTCAACACATCTTTAAACACTTCATGAAGTCCTCGTCTTCCTCTGTGGAATGCTACACAGCATCCTGAGACGAAAGAGGACCTGAGAGAGGACACCGACCTTTATCTCTGAGGTTCTCCTGGCAGGAAGAACTTCTGGACCGGGTTCTGGTGGTTCTGCTTCTGGGAGGACCGGGTGTATTCTTGCCCGCCGCCTCTCCCTGTCCCCCATCTCTCGGTCTCCATGGTGACGAGTCTCAGCCTCCTTTGGGTCTCTGTGCTCCCTGGACTCCCCATGGTCCTGGTCCTGAACATCAGGATGATACACTCAACACAGTACTCAACACAGTACTCAACACAGTACTCAACACAGTACTCAACACAGTACTCAACACAGTCCCCACCGTCTGGCTCCTCCATAACATCACACACTGACATCACCTTCTCAATCACCTGTGGTTCTTCTTAATAAACTCGTCTCCTCAAAGCAAACTCAGTCTAAAGTTACTCACCTGTTGCTGCCGCCTCTCTCTGCGCCTCCTCTCTCTCTCCTCATCCCCCCCTCCTCTCTCCTCCTTCTCTCGTCTCCTCTCCTCCTCTCTTCTCCTTGCCTTCTCCTCCTTCTCCTTTCTCCTCTCTCTGTCTCTTGTGCGTTCTTCGTTGTTCTCTGAAATAAAAAGCGTAGGGAGTCATGCTCTGTTGAGGAGAGCCAGCAGGAGGCGCCAGGAGGAGCAGATGAACCTACCTTTCTCCCTCTCCTCCTCTTCCTTCTTCCGTTGATCTTGCCGTCCATCGCCCTCTTTTCGTCTCTCTTTCTCCTCTCTGTCATTGTCTCCCTCCCTCTCTCGCCCTCCCCCTCTTCTCCTATCCCTCTCTCTCTCCTCCCCCCTTTTCTCCCTCTCCTCCCCTCTCTCTCTCTCCCTCGCCCGGTCTTTGTGTCTCTCTCTCTGAGGGTCTCTATCGGGTCCTCTGGTATCTGCATCCCCTCCTCTCCTCCTCGGGTCTCCCTCTCCTCCTCCTCCTCTCCTCCTCTGGTCTCCCTCCTCTCCTCCTCCTCTCCTCCTCTCTACCTGTCTCTCATCCCTGGTGTCTCTCGCCCTCCTCCTATCTCTCTCTTCATCCCTAGTGTCTCTCGACCTCCTGCTCTCGATCTCCTCCTCTTTGTTTTTGTCTCTCCCTCTCCTGCTCTCTCTCTCCTCGTCTTTATTGTCTCTCGCCCTCCTCCTCTCTCTCCCCTCATCCCTAATGTCTCTCGCCCCCCTCCTCTCCCTCCCTTCATCAGCCTTATTGTCTCTCACCCTCCTCTCTCTCTCTTCATCCTTATTGTCTCTCGTCCCCTTCCTCTCTCTTTCTTCATCATCCCTAATGTCTCTCGCCCCCTTCCTCTCCCTCCCTTCATCATCCTTATTGTCTCTCGCCCTCCTCCTCTCCCTCTCTTCATCCTTATTGTCTCTTGCCCTCCTCCTCTCTCTCTCTTCATCCCTAAGGTCTCTCGGCCTCCCTCCATGTCCAGCATTCTGGAACGCAGAGCAACAGTCATTTCTTTGGGTGAAATAATGAAAGGTTAATTTAGTCACTTGAGTTAACTCATTATTTCACTCATTAGTTTCTTGAAATGAAACTCACCCTCATGTGTTTCGTCAACTCGGCTGCTTTCCACGTGTCTTCCTTGGTGTCTTCCTTTATGATGAACACATGAATATTATTACTATTATGGCATCTTCCTTTATGATGAGCACATGAATATTATTATTATTATGGTGTGTGTGTGTGTGTGTGTGTGAGACCTGTGTCTCATCAACAGTTTCCATGCCAACCGACCGCCTCACCAAGGCTGTGATCAGAGAGCTGGTATCAGACCCGGACCTGGTCCTGGCTGGCCTCCGGGTCTCCTGATGAAGCCTCTGACAATCATCCAGGCTCTCTGGTGGATGGTCACCACCGGGTCTGTCTCTCTACTGCCCCCCGGGTCTGTCTCTCTACTGCCCCCCGGGTCTGTTTCTCCACTGTCTCCCCCTGGGTCTCTCCTCCCGGGTCCCTCCCCTCCAGGTCTCTCCCCCCGGGGTCTCTCCTGCATCTCCTGGAGCCCGGGGCCCAGGTCCTCTGGATGAGGAGGCTGAGTCTGTAGTTTGGCTCCTGAGGAAGCTGCAGCTGACAGCGACAGTTTGAATGAAGCCCCAGTGGCTATTTAAGGGCTCATATCACCAGCCTCTCTGATTGGCTGAGCCCGTGTTTCCCACTGAACCACGTGGGCTGCCTGCCCCATCATAACTTGAGACTTTTACTGTGAAGCTCTGTGAACGCCGTGGCTTAAAACAATAAGAGTCCCCCTCAGAGGTTCCGCAGAGACCAGTTGTTGTGATGAATGATCCAATCAGCGGCCGTCATTCCCCGCTCATAACCACAAGCTCGCTAATTGTTTTACACGACGTGGCCTCCCCCCCCCCCCCCCAGGTCCAGGAATAACCCGAGAGGGGGGGGTCTGGATGTATTTAGCCCCCCGGCTGCAGGGTCCGGGTGGCGGGGAGCAGCAGCTGCACCGGGGGGGGCAGCAGCTGCACCGGGGGGTCCATCAGCTGACCGGAGGTTCCTAGAAACCTGGAAACACGTCCGGCCATGTGCCGTCCGCACCAGAGGTCAAGAGGAGCCCCCCCCCTCACCCAGTGGTGTGTGTGTGTGTGTGGTGTGTGTGTGTGTGTGTGTGTGTGTGTGTGTGTGTGTGTGTGTGTGTGTGGCCCTGGAGGCTGGAGGCTGGAGGTCGAGGTGGTCTTACCCAGGGCGGCAGGTCCGAGCTGGAGAGTGCGGGTCTGGGGGGTTCCTCCCGGGCCAGGAAGGCCAGGGCCCGGGCCAGCCGGCCGCTCTTCCCGCCCGCGTTCCTCCGCCAGCAGAAGAGCAGCAGGAGGCCGACGAGCAGCCAGCTGAGGCTGAAGCCCAGGTAGCCCAGCGCGTAGACGGGGAACAGCACCACGAAGGTCTGGGCGAAGTGGACCCAGGAGCGGCTCAGCTCGGCGGCCGAGGACAGTCCCGGGGGGTCGCCGCCGGAGCCCTGGACGTCGCGGGGAGGCGACACGGGGCTGCCGGGCGGCTCGTCCTTCGGTCCCGTGAAGCCGGGGGGCGTGGGGGCTCCCCGGGCCGCCGTCATGCCGTCCCCGGAGGCTCCGGTCCGGCGGAGACGCTCGGTGTCCGTCGGCTCTCAGAACGACAGCTTCACATGAAACACGTTCAGTATGGTCCCGGTCCCCGGTCCCGGTCCCCGGCACCGCCTACCGCCCACCGCCCGGCAGGGAAGCCTCCATGGAGCGGCCGGTCTCCCCGTGTGACCCA
Source organism: Coryphaenoides rupestris (assembly GCA_002895965.2). Lineage (NCBI taxonomy): Eukaryota > Metazoa > Chordata > Actinopteri > Gadiformes > Macrouridae > Coryphaenoides > Coryphaenoides rupestris. Next base: position 24,226 of record PIJE02002202.1, read on the forward strand.
GCGGCTCTCCAGCGGCTCTCCAGCGGCTCTCCAGCGGCTCTCCAGCGGCTCTCCAGCGGCTCTCCAGCGGCTCTCCAGCGGCTCTCCAGCGGCTCTCCAGCGGCTCTCCAGCGGCTCTCCAGCGGCTCTCCAGCGGCTCTCCAGCGGCTCTGGCTCCCCGTGTGACCAGACCCAGCGGCTCTCCAGCGGCTCTGGCTCCCGCTCCGCCGCGCTCTCCGCTCCATCCCGCCGGAGGAGCGCTGGGGGCGAAACAGCGGCGCCCAGCGGCCGCGGGGGGAAGCGCACCTTGTCTTTAGAATGGAGACTATTTTACATCAGGGCTATTTTACACTATTTCACACACTATTTGACATCAGGGTTGCACTATTTTACACACTATTTGACATTGCCATTGCTATTACTTCTTGTGTTTATAGGTAGGTATATATATATATATATGTAGTTTTTGCTCTTATTTGAATTGTATCCTTTGTTCCTCATTCGTTTTCTTGCTAATAAAGCAGATCTGATAATATATTTATTTGATGTTAGACCATCCTCTAACTGTATATCTTAATCTGTCGTCTCTATTGTAACGTAGCTCTACACAACCGATGTCTCATCGATTAGCCGTCCTGTCGTCTCCATGGTGACCAGCGCTCGGTGATCGATTCACGGCTCTGTCGTCGACGCGTCTCCTTGGTTACCACACGCCGCGCATGCGCAGTGCACCCAGCGCGTCAACATGGCGGCGGCTGCGGAGCGGAGTGCGCAGGTGATTATTAACATTTATAGTTGATTATATAAACACACAGGAGACACGTTAACATGTACACAGGACAGGTGAAGCTCTGCTTAACATTCATGAGTTATTTATATGCAATAATAGTGAATAATAATATTAATGTGTTCATCATAAAGGAAGACACCATAATAATAATATTAATGTGTTCATCATAAAGGAAGACACCATAATAATAATATTAATGTGTTCATCATAAAGGAAGACACCATAATATAATAATATTCATGTGTTCATCATAAAGGAAGACACCATAATAATAATAATATTAATGTGTTCATCATAAAGGAAGACACCATAATATAATAATATTCATGTGCTCATCATAAAGGAAGACACCATAATAATAATAATATTAATGTGTTCATCATAAAGGAAGACACCATAATATAATAATATTCATGTGCTCATCATAAAGGAAGACACCATAATAATATTAATGTGCTCATCATAAAGGAAGACACCATAATAATAATAATATTCATGTGTTCATCATAAAGGAAGACACCATAATATAATAATATTCATGTGTTCATCATAAAGGAAGACACCATAATAATAATAATATTCATGTGCTCATCATAAAGGAAGACACCATAATAATAATAATATTCATGTGCTCATCATAAAGGAAGACACCATAATATAATAATATTCATGTGCTCATCATAAAGGAAGACACCATAATAATAATATTCATGTGTTCATCATAAAGGAAGACACCATAATAATAATATTAATGTGTTCATCATAAAGGAAGACACCATAATATAATAATATTCATGTGCTCATCATAAAGGAAGACACCATAATAATATTAATGTGCTCATCATAAAGGAAGACACCATAATAATAATAATATTCATGTGCTCATCATAAAGGAAGACACCATAATATAATAATATTCATGTGCTCATCATAAAGGAAGACACCATAATAATAATATTAATGTGTTCATCATAAAGGAAGACACCATAATATAATAATATTCATGTGTTCATCATAAAGGAAGACACCATAATAATAATAATATCTATGTGCTCATCATAAAGGAAGACACCATAATAATAATAATATTCATGTGCTCATCATAAAGGAAGACACCATAATAATAATAATATTCATGTGCTCATCATAAAGGAAGACACCATAATAATAATAATATTCATGTGCTCATCATAAAGGAAGACACCATAATAATAATAATATTCATGTGCTCATCATAAAGGAAGACGCCATAATATAATAATATTCATGTGCTCATCATAAAGGAAGATGCCATAATAGATAATGTGTTCAAGGAAGACACTCAATAAAGGGAAGAT
>PIJE02002202.1:44296-69296 GCA_002895965.2 Coryphaenoides rupestris
CAATGTCACAGCTAGTATCACATGTCAACTAGACTAGTGTATCACATGTCAAACAGCTAAGTAATCACATGTCAACAGTATATTCACATGTTAAACAGCTAGTATCACATGTCAACAGATAGTATCACATGTCAACAGATAGTATCACATGTAAACAGCTAGTATCACATGTCAACAGATAGTATCACATGTAACAGATAGTATCACATGTCACGAACTAGTATCACATGTCAACAGATAGATATTCACATGTCAACAGATAGTATCACATGTCAACAGCTAGTATCACATGTACAACAGATAGATATCACATGTCAACAGATAGTATCACAGTGTCAACAGATAGTATCACATGTCAACTGAGTATACTGTCAACAGCTAGTATCACAGTCAACAGATAGTATCACATGTCAACAGCTAGTATCACATGTCAAACAGATAGTATCACATGTCAACAGATAGTACACATGTCAACAGTGTATCACATGTCAACAGATAGTATCACATTGTCAACAGCTAGTATCACATACTGTCAACAGATAGTATCACATGTCAACAGCTAGTATCACATGTCAACAGAGAGTATCACATGTCAACAGAGTTATCACATGTCAACAGCAGTATCAACATGTCAACAGCTAGTATCACATGTAAACAGCTAGATATCACATAGTTCAACAGCTAGTATCACATGTCAACAAGATAGTATCACATGTAAACAGCTAGTATCACATGTCAACAGATAGTATCAATGTCAACAGTACATAGTATCACATGTCAACAGCTAGTATACATGTCAACAGCTAGTAATCACATGTCAACAGTAGTATCACATGTAAACAGCTAGTATCACATGTCAACAGATAGATATCCATGTCAACAGCTAGTATCACATGTCAACAGATAGTATCAGAGTCAACAGCTAGTATCACATGTCAACAGCTAGTATCACATGTCAACGATAGTATCACATGTCAACAGATAGTATCACATGTCAACAAAGTATAACATGTCAACAGCTAGTATCACATGTCAACAGATAGTATCACATGTCAACAGATAGTATACACATGTCAACAGATAGTACACATGTCAACAGATAGATATCACATGTCAACAGATAGTATCACATGTAAACAGCTAGTATCACATGTCAACAGATAGATATCACATTGTCAACAGATAGTATCACATGTCAAACAGTAGTATAACATGTCAACAGCTAGTATCACATGTCAACAGATAGTATCACATGTCAACAGATAGTATAACATGTCAACAGATAGTATCACATGTCAACAGCTAGTATCACATGCAACAGCTAGTATCACATGTCAAACGATAGCTATAACAGTCAAACAGCTAGTATCACATGTCAACAGATAGTATAACATGTCAACAGCTAGTATCACATGTCAACAGATAGTATAACATGTCAACAGCTAGTATCACATGTCAACAGATAGTATAACATGTCAACAGCTAGTATCACATGTCAACAGATAGTATAACATGTCAACAGCTAGTATCACATGTCAACAGATAGTATAACATTGTCAACAGATAGTATCACATGTCAACAGATAGATATAAATGTCAACAGCTAGTATCACATGTCAACAGATAGTATAACATGTCAACAGGTAGTATCACATGTGCAACAGATAGTACACATGTAACAGATAGGTATAACATGTCAACAGATAGTATCACATGTCAACAGATAGTATCACATGTCAACAGATAGTATCACATGTAAACAGCTAGTATCACATGTAAACAGCTAGTATCACATATATCAACAGATAGTATACACATTGTTCAAACAGATAGTATCACATGCAACAGATAGTATCACAGGTAAACAGATAGTATAACATGTCAACAGATAGTATCACATGTCAACAATGTCAACAGATAGTATCACAGTCAACAGCTAGTATCACATGTCAACAGATAGTATCACATGTCAACAGCTAGTATCACATGTCAACAGCTAGTATATATATATAGATATATATTATATGGAGATATATATATAATATATTATATAGATATATATATAATATATTATATAGAGATATATATATAATAACATATACAGATCAAGCGTCCATACTGTAGCAGGTTTATATTATAATATTATATGTATAATAGTTATATTATATAATAGATTATACTATACATGATATAATAGTTATATTATATCATAGTATATTATATAACAGATATTCATAGTATCACATGTCAACAGATAGTATCACATGTCAACAGATAGTATCACATGTCAACAGCTAGTATCACATGTCAACAGATAGTATCACATGTCAACAGCTAGTATCACATGTCAACAGATAGTATCACATGTCAACAGATAGTATCACATGTCAACAGATAGTATCACATGTCAACAGATAGTATCACATGTCAACAGCTAGTATCACATGTCAACAGCTAGTATCACATGTCAACAGCTAGTATCACATGTCAACAGATAGTATCACATGTCAACAGCTAGTATCACATGTCAACAGCTAGTATCACATGTCAACAGCTAGTATCACATGTCAACAGCTAGTATCACATGTCAACAGATAGTATCACATGTCAACAGCTAGTATCACATGTCAACAGATAGTATCACATGTCAACAGATAGTATCACATGTCAACAGCTAGTATCACATGTCAACAGATAGTATCACATGTCAACAGATAGTATCACATGTCAACAGCTAGTATCACATGTCAACAGATAGTATCACATGTCAACAGATAGTATCACATGTCAACAGCTAGTATCACATGTCAACAGATAGTATCACATGTCAACAGATAGTATCACATGTCAACAGATAGTATCACATGTCAACAGATAGTATCACATGTCAACAGCTAGTATCACATGTCAACAGATAGTATCACATGTCAACAGCTAGTATCACATGTCAACAGATAGTATCACATGTCAACAGATAGTATCACATGTCAACAGCTAGTATCACATGTCAACAGATAGTATCACATGTCAACAGCTAGTATCACATGTCAACAGATAGTATCACATGTCAACAGCTAGTATCACATGTCAACAGATAGTATCACATGTCAACAGCTAGTATCACATGTCAACAGCTAGTATCACATGTCAACAGCTAGTATCACATGTCAACAGCTAGTATCACATGTCAACAGCTAGTATCACATGTCAACAGATAGTATCACATGTCAACAGCTAGTATCACATGTCAACAGATAGTATCACATGTCAACAGCTAGTATCACATGTCAACAGCTAGTATCACATGTCAACAGCTAGTATCACATGTCAACAGCTAGTATCACATGTCAACAGCTAGTATCACATGTCAACAGATAGTATCACATGTCAACAGCTAGTATCACATGTCAACAGATAGTATCACATGTCAACAGCTAGTATCACATGTCAACAGCTAGTATCACATGTCAACAGATAGTATCACATGTCAACAGATAGTATCACATGTCAACAGATAGTATCACATGTCAACAGCTAGTATCACATGTCAACAGATAGTATCACATGTCAACAGATAGTATCACATGTCAACAGATAGTATCACATGTCAACAGATAGTATCACATGTCAACAGCTAGTATCACATGTCAACAGCTAGTATCACATGTCAACAGATAGTATCACATGTCAACAGATAGTATCACATGTCAACAGCTAGTATCACATGTCAACAGCTAGTATCACATGTCAACAGATAGTATCACATGTCAACAGATAGTATCACATGTCAACAGATAGTATCACATGTCAACAGCTAGTATCACATGTCAACAGCTAGTATCACATGTCAACAGATAGTATCACATGTCAACAGCTAGTATCACATGTCAACAGATAGTATAACATGTCAACAGCTAGTATCACATGTCAACAGATAGTATAACATGTCAACAGCTAGTATCACATGTCAACAGATAGTATAACATGTCAACAGCTAGTATCACATGTCAACAGATAGTATCACATGTCAACAGCTAGTATCACATGTCAACAGATAGTATCACATGTCAACAGATAGTATCACATGTCAACAGATAGTATCACATGTCAACAGCTAGTATCACATGTCAACAGATAGTATCACATGTCAACAGCTAGTATCACATGTCAACAGATAGTATCACATGTCAACAGATAGTATCACATGTCAACAGATAGTATCACATGTCAACAGATAGTATCACATGTCAACAGATAGTATCACATGTCAACAGCTAGTATCACATGTAAACAGCTAGTATCACATGTCAACAGATAGTATCACATGTCAACAGATAGTATCACATGTCAACAGATAGTATCACATGTCAACAGATAGTATCACATGTCAACAGATAGTATCACATGTCAACAGATAGTATCACATGTCAACAGATAGTATCACATGTCAACAGATAGTATCACATGTCAACAGCTAGTATCACATGTCAACAGCTAGTATATATATATAGATATATATTATATGGAGATATATATATAATATATTATATAGAGATGTATATAATATATTATATAGAGATATATATATAATAACATATACAGATCAAAGCGTCCATACTGTGGCAGGTTATATTATAATATATATATATGTATAATAGTTATATTATATAATAGATATATACTATACATGTATAATAGTTATATTATATCATAGTTATATTATATAACAGATATTAGAGCTCAACGCGTCCATACTGTAGCAGGTTATATTATAATATATATATGTATAATAGTTATATTATATAATAGATATATACTGTACATGTATAAAAGAGATGAGTTATACAGAGTTATACAGAGTTAAAGAGATGAGTTATACAGAGTTATACAGAGTTAAAGAGATGAGTTATACAGAGTTAAAGGTGTGGTTGTGATCTGCAGAGGGACAAGACGGAGCCATTTGATGTGGAGGAGGTGCTGCAGGAGCTGTCCAGGGGCCCCAGAGAGGTCCTGTGTGGCCGGCTGCTCGCCCTGCTGCAGTGGGCCCTCCTGGAGCGGCCCCCGGAGCGCTGGGGGGGGCGGGGAGAAGCAGCCATGGAGGTGGAGGAGGTGCAGGGAGACCCTGTGAGTTCCACACACAGGCTTGTTTGGCTCCTCTCTAGACCTTGTGTGTACTGTCTGGACAGTATGTGTGTACTGTATGTGTATTGTGTGTGTACTATATGTGTGTATTGTGTGTACTGTGTGTGTATTGTGTGTACTGTGTATTGTGTGTACTGTATATTGTGTGTACTGTATGTGTATATTGTATGTATTGTGTGTAATGTGTGTGTATTGTGTGTACTGTATGTGTATATTGTATGTATTGTGTGTAATGTGTGTATTGTGTGTACTCTATGTTTGTATTTCAGAAGCAGACTCTGGCCGTGGTGGAAGGCGTGGTGTTGGTTGCTACGGCGACGCTCAGTGTCCTCCAAGATGGCGACCCCTACGACTCCCTGCTACAGTGTTCCAGACAACTTCACAGTGAGTAACCATGGCGACGCTATGCGCAACATCCCATAGTCTCTAACCCATCACCTGTCTGGGTGTGGACTTCCTGTGTGTGCTCCTCCCCTCCAGATCTGCTGCCAGTACTTCCTGTGGGCGTGGCCTCGCTGCAGCAGTTGGTCCAGCGTCTGTGTGAGCTGTGGTGGAGGCGGGGTCTGCAGGGGAAGGAGGAGTTTGGGCGGAGCGCCTTCCTGCTGTCCGTCCAGAGGAGCCTTTCCCTGAAGAAACCGGTCAGTAGCCTCCTCCACGCCAGGAGAACATCAGCTCCTGCTGGGGCCCTGGTGGCTCCTGCTGGGTCCCCGGGGGCTCCTGCCGGGCCCCGGCCTGAGGCCCCTGGTGCCTCCTGCTGGGGCCCCGGTGGCTCCTGCTGGGCCCCGGCCTGAGGCCCCAGGTGCCTCCTGCTGGGGCCCCGGTGGCTCCTGCTGGGCCCCAGCCTGAGGCCCCTGGTGCCTCCTGCTGGGGCCCTGGTGGCTCCTGCTGGGGCTCCGGTGGCTCCTGCTGGGGCACAGGTGGCTCCTGCTGGGGCACAGGTGGCTCCTACTGGGGCCCCGGTGGCTCCTGCTGGGCCCCGGCCTGAGGTCCCCGGTGGCTCCTGCTGGGCCCCGGCCTGAGGCCCCTGGTGCCTCCTGCTGGGGCCCCGGTGGCTCCTGCTGGGGCCCCGGTGGCTCCTGCTAGGCCCCGGCCTGAGGCCCCCGGTGGCTCCTGCTGGGGCCCAGGTGGCTCCTGCTGGGGCACAGGTGGCTCCTGCTGGGGCACAGGTGGCTCCTACTGGGGCCCCGGTGGCTCCTGCTGGGCCCCGGCCTGAGGTCCCCGGTGGCTCCTGCTGGGCCCTGGCCTGAGGCCCTCGGTGGCTCCTGTTGGGCCACGGCCTGAGACCCTCGGTGGCTCCTGTTGGGCCACGGCCTGAGACCCTCGGTGGCTCCTGTTGGGCCACGGCCTGAGACCCTCGGTGGCTCCTGTTGGGCCACGGCCTGAGGCCCCCGGTGGCTCCTGTTGGGCCACGGCCTGAGACCCTCGGTGGCTCCTGCTGGGCCCTGGCCTGAGGCCCCCGGTGGCTCCTGCTTGTGTTCTCAGGGAGCAGAGATCCAGAGGCTGTGGGATCTCCATGAGATTCTCCTGGGTCTGGACTTCACCTCCCAGGACAACAAGCAGCTGGTGGATCTGCTGTTGGACTGCTTCCTCAGTGTCCCCTTCATCCGCAGTGATGACGTGAGCACCTCATCTCTCTTTTCAATGTCCAATAACTTCACAATGATCTGCTATTGACACGTGTGATGGATGAAGGATTTATTCACCTGATATTAAGACACTAAATCACTGCGTGTTTAAATGTAATGAATACAGATGGAAGGTTCTGTAATCGTCATGGTGACTGACGATGTCACTTCCTGTGACAGGGGAAGCGTTTCCTGGTGTTCCTGTTCAGCTGGAACGTGGACTTCATCTGGATGATCCACGGAACCGTCAAGAACCATCTGGGCTCCTTCACCAAGTGAGAACCTTACTATAATGCTGCAGTAGCAGCTTAGCCCTGAACCCAATACCTTGAAGTGCTTTAAATAAAGAGCAGTATAGAGTCCCTACCTCCAGGCTCTCTCCTGCAGGGCTATGACCAACCACATGGCGGAGGTCTACTTCCGGGCGTGGAACAAGGCCACCGGGGACTTCCTGGACAAGATGGAGGTTGTGTGCATCCAAGACCTGATGCAGAACGCCATCCTGCTGCACAGGACCTCCCCCGTGCACGGGAAGGTCCGGCAGGTAGGAGGATCACTAGATCGACTAGGACTGACTAGTGGAGACCTGACTAACTCGTGGAGAACCTGACTAACTCGTGGAGAACCTGACTAACTCGTGGAGAACCTGACTAACTCGTGGAGAACCTGACTAACTCGTGGAGAACCTGACTAACTTGTGGAGAACCTGACTAACTAGTGGAGACCTGTCTAACTAGTGGTGACCTCTGCAGATGGTGGGTTACTTCCACAAGAGGAAGGGCTGCCAGCATGTGGACCGCATGCTGTTTGAGCTCTACAAGCCCATCCTGTGGAGAGCTCTCAGTGTACGTACACACACACACACACACCTTGTCTCCGTGTGGTCATGTGACCCAGGCTCCTGACCTTGTCTCTGTGTGGTCATGTGACCCAGGCTCCTAACCACGAGGTCCGGGCCAACGCCACCCTGCTGTTCACCGAGGCCTTCGCGGTCCACGACCCGGCGCAGAGCAGCCAGAGCATCGACGCCACCATCCAGGGGCAGCTGGACACACTGATGGTGAGCACGTTACCATGGTTACCATGGTCTCTACACCTGATGTTGCCTTCCAGAGACGCACCTAACCACAATTACCAGCTGACCTACAGATCATCTGTTCATCGTGTGATCATGTTTATCTTCATCATCACCGCGGTCATGTCCTCCGCAGGGCCTGCTTGACGACCCCCACCCCCTGGTGCGATCCTCTGCCACCCTGGGGGTCTGCAGGATCCTGGGCTCCTGCTGGGAGCTGCTGCCGCCCACCGTCGTCTCAGACTTCCTCAAGAAGCTGGTGGTGGAGCTGGGAGCTGACTGCCGCTCTGCTGACGTACGCTGCTCTGTCTTCAAGGTACTGTCTAACCCCTACCTGCTCCTTAATGACCCGTCTCTGTACAGTCTAACCCCTACCTGCTCCTTAATGACCTGTCTCTGTACTGTCTAACCCCTACCTGCTCCTTAATGACCCGTCTCTGTACTGTCTAACCCCTACCTGCTCCTTAATGACCCGTCTCTGTACTGTCTAACCCCTACCTGCTCCTTAATGACCTGTCTCTGTACTGTCTAACCCCTACCTGCTGCCTTAATGACCCTGTCTCTGTACTGTCTAACCCCTCCTGCTCCTTAATGACCTGTCTCTGTACTGTCTAACCCCTACCTGCTCCTTAATGACCTGTCTCTATACTGTCTAACCCTACCTGCTCCTTAATGACCTGTCTCTGTACTGTCTAACCTCTACCTGCTCCTTAATGACCTGTCTCTGTACTGTACTGCCCCTACCTGCTCCTTAATGACCTGTCTCTGTACTGTCTAACCCCTACCTGCTCCTTAATGACCTGTCTCTATACTGTCTAACCCCTACCTGCTCCTTAATGACCTGTCTCTATACTGTCTAACCCCTACCTGCTCCTTAATGACCCGTCTCTGTACTGTCTAACCCCTACCTGCTCCTTAATGACCTGTCTCTGTACTGTCTAACCCCTACCTGCTCCCTTAATGACCTGTCTCTGCTACTGTCCTAACCCCTACCTGCTTCCTAATGACCTGTCTCTGTACTGTCTAACCCCTACGCTGGGCTCCTTAATGACCATGTCTCTGTACTGTCTAACCCCTACCATGGCTCCTTAATGACCCGTCTCATGTACCTGTCTAACCCCCTAGCCTGCTCCTTAATGACCCTGTCTCTGGGTAACTTGTTCTAACCCTAACCTGGGTTCCTTAATGACCTGTCTCCTGGGTACTTGTCTAACCCCTACCTGCTCCTTAATGACCTGTCTCTTATACTGTCTAACCCCTACCTGCTCCTAATGACCCTGGTCTCTGTACTGTCTAACCCCTACTGCTCCTTAATGACCTGTCTCTTGACTGTCTAAACCCTTAAATGGTCTAACCCCTACCTGCTCCTTAATGAACCTGCTCCTTATGTCTTGTACTGTCTCACCCCTAGTGTCTGAGCGTAGTGCTGGACAACCCTCTGAGCCACCCTGTGCTGGAGAAGCTCCTCCCCCTCCTGAAGAACGGCCTCCATGACACCTCAGAGAAGGTCCGCTCGACCTTCCTGGACATGCTGCTCAAGGTCAAGGCCGTCCGCGCAGCTAAGGTAGCATGATGCTAACACTGCTAAGCTACTTTAATGCTAACCTTATGCTACTCTAATGCTAACTGGTGTGTGTGGTGTGGTCTCCCCAGTTCTGGGACGTGTGCAGCATGGACCACCTGCTGGCCCGCCTGGAGCACGACTCCCCGCCGGTCTGCAGGCGCGTTGTGGACCTGCTCTTCAAGTCCTTCTTCCCGGTCAACGAGTCCGAGAAGGAATGGTGCTGTCGCTGCATCACCCTGATCCAGATGAACCCTCGGGCCGCACGCCGCTTCTACCAGTACGCCTCCCTGCACACGGCGCCCACCAACATAGGTACTACCTACTATTGTAGTACTACCTAGTACTGTAGGTACTACCAGTACGCCTCCCTGCACACGGCGCCCAGCAACATAGGTACTACCTAGTACTGTAGTACTACCTAGTACTGCAGCTACTACCTAGTACTTTAGCTACTACCAGTACGCCTCCCTGCACACGCCGCCCAGCAACATAGGTACTACCTAGTACTGTAGTACTACCTAGTACTGTAGCTACTACCTAGTACTTTAGCTACTACCAGTACGCCTCCCTGCACACGGCGCCCAGCAACATAGGTACTACCCTAGTACTGTAGTACTACCTAGTATTGTAGCTACTACCTAGTACTTTAGCTACTACCAGTACGCCTCCCTGCACACGGGCGCCCAGCAACATAGGTACTACCTAGTACTGTAGTACTACCTAGTATTGTAGCTACTACCTAGTACTTTAGCTACTACCAGTACGCCTCCCTGCACGGCGCCCAGCAACATAGGTACTACCTAGTACTGTAGCTACTACCTAGTACTGTAGGTACTACCAGATATACAAGTACTGGGTACTAGGTACTAGCAGTAATATAATGTATGTATATGGATTTAGACTGATTCCAGACTGTTCTACAGAACGCTTTGAAGACTCCAGACTGATTTAGTTTGTAATCTCTTGTTCCAGTGAAACTGATGCTGTCCATTCGTCGTGTTCTCAACACCTGCCTCCCGAGGCAGGCTGAGCTGAGCCAGGCTGATCTGAGCCAGGCTGAGCTGAGCCAGGCTGATCTGAGCCAGGGCTGAGCTGAGGCCATGCTGAGCTGAGCCAGGTGGAACACAGTCAGCTCAGCGACGGCAACAAGGAAACGACAATGTGAGATAAACACAGTATTAGTACAGATGACAGGACTACTGGAATCATCTAATATACATTCTAGCAGACACCGCTGGTTGTCTAGCAGTTACTACTACTACTACGTTGTGTCGTGTTTCTCATGTGGTGGTGCTAACTAGTTAATAGTCCTAAATGCTGTTGTTCCCAGAATCTATTCTGTGCTAGTTGGTAACTAATTACGAGTTAGTTACTAACTAGTTAGCTGCTGTCTGCAGATGGGCAACTTGCTGTGTGCTCAGGACACCCGCCTGGTGGCCAGCCTGCTCGAGGTTCTGCTGGTTCTGTGGAGGAGTATCCACAAGGCTCTGCTCCAGAACAAGGAGGCGTACCAGTACACCGTGGCCAAGTTCAGCTCTGTCATCTCCAAGTACTTCCAAACCTTCCAGGTAAGGCCTCCTGCTGCTGTTACCAGTTAAGATACTTTAGTCATCCTAGGAGGGAACTGTGCAGGAAGAACAGGATGGTGGTAAGATCCATCCATGTAAATATGACAGTGAAGGTAGTTCCCAGCAGAGGGCAGCAGTAGACAGTGCTAGGAGAGCTGGGAGTCAGCAGGAGAGCTGGGAGTCAGTAGGAGATTGTTGGAATTTCTCATGTATGTGTGTGTGTGTGTGTGTGTGTGTGTGTGTGTGTGTGTGTGTGTGTGTGTGTGTGCGGATGAGCGTTGTGTGGTTCCTCTGGTGCTCCTCGCGTCTCTGATGCCTCCAGCTGCCGTTCCAACTTTCAGGTAACTCCTTTCCTCCTCTCCTTATCCATCACCCTCCTATCTCCCACATCTGTTAGCCATGCCAACCTTCTCCTCTCATCCTCCTCCTCCATCCTCCTGTGGTGGTCCTGACCCTCCTCCTGCTCTCTCTGTGTGTGTGTGTGTGTGTGTGTGTGTGTGTGTGTGTGTGTGTGTGTGTGTGTGTGTGTGTGTGTGTGTGTGTGTGTGTGTGTGTGTGTGTGTGTGTGTGTGTGTGTGTGTGTGTGTGTGTGTGTGTGTGTGGTGTGTGTGTGTGTGTGTGTGGTTAGCTGTGGGGTGCTGTCCAAGCTGAAGCAGATGGGTGTGTGTGCGGGCCCTCTGCAGTTCGGCCAACTGCTGGACTGTGTGTGTGGCTGGGGCCGGACCAGCCAGGTCCTGGAGTTGCTCACCCGCTGGCTCTCCCTGGACACGCCCCCGGTAAGACCACCACCCCCTACATGGTCTACCTAGCCAGGCTGACCTCTGACCTCTAACATCCTGTATAGTAATGGACCTCGGGCCGTGTTGTGTTGTTGTGTTTCAGGACAAGGCCCCAGACCGTCGTAGGGTGCGGATCCAGGAGGAGGTGGAGGCCAAGCCGGGCCTGGCCCTCTCGTACCTGGAGTACCTGCTGGGTCGCTCCTCCACCAGGGAGCACCTCCTCCTGCTGACCCCGGCCTCCCTCGCGCAGCTGCACACCACCCTGGGGGCCTGGAGCGTAGGACCTCCTCTCTGACTCCTCCCTTTAACATGACTCCTCCCTTAGTAGAACCTTTACACATGTTACCCTAACTTCTTACTTTAACATGACTCCTCCCTTAGTAGTCCATGTAGTGCACCTGGTCCATGTAGTGAATCTGGTCCATGTAGTGCACCTGGTCCATGTAGTGCACCTGGTCCATGTGTGCAACTGGTCCATGTAGTGCACCTGGTCCATGTAGTGCACCTGGTCCACATTGTGTAACTGTTCCACGTTGTGTGTCCCCAGGAGGTGCTGTACTCCTCCCTGAGCTCCGGTGCCGCGGACCGGACCGACACCAGAGTCCAGGTGGCTTTGAAGGCCTTCACACTGCAGGGCCGGCTGGCCGCACACCTGCACCACGCCTCGGTGAGTTTGTCTCCTACACTCCACCTCCACCTCCACCTCCACCACACCTCCACCTCCGCCTCCGCCACACCTCCACCTCCACCAGACTGAGGCATTTCACAGAGTGTCCTCTCTGGATGAGTCGCTGTGTGAATCATAAGGAAGCAGAAGTCTGAAGTTCACTTCATATTCCTGAGACGGTGCTACCTCTCAACCTCTCTACCCCCCCATCTGTCCTCTCTCCTCCCCTCTCTCACTCTCTCCCTCTCTCCTCTCTCCTCCCCTCTCTCTCTCTCTCCCTCTCTCCCTCTCTCCTCCCCTCTCTCACTCTCTCCCTCTCTCCCTCTCTCCTCCCCTCTCTCACTCTCTCCCTCTCTCCCTCTCTCCTCCTCCTCTCAAGTGAGTCTCACCTGTTCACCTGTTAGTGTTGGTACTGCTGGCTCTAGAGGCTGCTGGTGATGTTGGGTTAGTGTTGGTACTGCTGGCTCTAGAGGCTGCTGGTGATGTTGGGTTAGTGTTGGTACTGCTGGCTCTAGAGGCTGCTGGTGATGTTGGGTTAGTGTTGGTACTGCTGGCTCTAGAGGCTGCTGGTGATGTTGGGTTAGTGTTGGTACTGCTGGCTCTAGAGGCTGCTGGTGATGTTGGGTTAGTGTTGGTACTGCTGGCTCTAGAGGCTGCTGGTGATGTTGGTACTGTTGGCTCTAGAGGCTGCTGGTGATGTTGGGTTAGTGTTGGTACTGCTGGCTCTAGAGGCTGCTGGTGATGTTGGGTTAGTGTTGGTACTGCTGGCTCTAGAGGCTGCTGGTGATGTTGGGTTAGTGTTGGTACTGCTGGCTCTAGAGGCTGCTGGTGATGTTGGGTTAGTGTTGGTACTGCTGGCTCTAGAGGCTGCTGGTGATGTTGGGTTAGTGTTGGTACTGCTGGCTCTAGAGGCTGCTGGTGATGTTGGTACTGTTGGCTCTAGAGGCTGCTGGTGATGTTGGGTTAGTGTTGGTAGTGTTGGCTCTAGAGGCTGCTGGTGATGTTGGGTTAGTGTTGGTACTGCTGGCTCTAGAGGCTGCTGGTGATGTTGGTACTGTTGGCTCTAGAGGCTGCTGGTGATGTTGGGTTAGTGTTGGTACTGCTGGCTCTAGAGGCTGCTGGTGATGTTGGGTTAGTGTTAGTACTGCTGGCTCTAGAGGCTGCTGGTGATGTTGGGTTAGTGTTGGTACTGCTGGCTCTAGAGGCTGCTGGTGATGTTGGGTTAGTGTTGGTACTGCTGGCTCTAGAGGCTGCTGGTGATGTTGGGTTAGTGTTGGTACTGCTGGCTCTAGAGGCTGCTGGTGATGTTGGGTTAGTGTTGGTACTGCTGGCTCTAGAGGCTGCTGGTGATGTTGGGTTAGTGTTGGTACTGCTGGCTCTAGAGGCTGCTGGTGATGTTGGTACTGTTGGCTCTAGAGGCTGCTGGTGATGTTGGGTTAGTGTTGGTACTGTTGGCTCTAGAGGCTGCTGGTGATGTTGGGTTAGTGTTGGTACTGCTGGCTCTAGAGGCTGCTGGTGATGTTGGGTTAGTGTTGGTACTGCTGGCTCTAGAGGCTGCTGGTGATGTTGGTACTGTTGGCTCTAGAGGCTGCTGGTTTACAGGGGAGCATCTGTTGTTGGCGGAGGCGGCGGCGGTGCTGGCGGCGTTGCTGGCGGCGGTGCTGGGGGGGGGGGGCGGTTCAGTTCAGTTCATTTCGCTGCGCTCCCGTCCCGCGTAGCTCGTGTTTGTTTGTCTCGGCGTGCCGCGGTGTAGTTGGTTATTATTAGCCAGCGCTAGGCTACGGGGCGGCGCCTCTCTGCGTGGCTGTCTGTTGTGTTCCTGGTTGGCCTGGCTGCCTTCTCCCCTCCACCGCGCTCCAATCTGCTCCTTCTCTCTTTCTCTCTCTCCCTCTGTCTCTCTCCCTCTCCCTCTCCCACTGTCTCTCTCCCTCTCTCTCTCCCTCCCTCGCTCCTGCTGCCCTCTTGAAGGATTCTGGGATACTGTCGCCTCCTGCCGGTGGTGGGCCGGCTGGTGGACATCGTCAAGGAGATTAAAGACATCACCACGGACCACAGACTGGCTCGCACCTTCTTCTCCTCCGCTGGTACCCCCTCCTCTTCCGGGTGTCATTATAACACACAGCCAGCATGGCCCTACGCCATCTTGCTTGTGCTCGTAAAGAAGCACATCCTCACGTTACAACTGATTTATGGTTTTTATGTGACTCTGTTGATCTCTTGGCCTTTTTCTCCTGCCCTCTCTTCCTCTCCTCTCCTCTCACCTTCTCATTCCCTCTCTTTTCCTAATTTCCTCTCCGTTCTGCCCCATTCCATTCCTCTCCTCTCCTCCCCTCTCTTCTCCTCTCCTCTCCTCCCCTCTCTCCTCCCCTCTCTCCTCTCTCCTCTCTCCTCCCCTCTCTTCTCCTTCCCTCTCCACTCCTGTGTGGCTGTGGGCTGTTGGGTTAGTGTTGGTAGTGTTGGCTCTAGAGGCTGCTGGTGATGTTGGGTTAGTGTTGGTAGTGTTGGCTCTAGAGGCTAACTGGTGATGTTGTGTTGCAGAGAAGGGCTATCTGTGTATCCCGCTGGTGCTGTCCGTACTGAAGGAGGTGACGGAGCACAGCGTTCCCGAGGAGAACCAGGAGGAGAGCCAGGGCAGCGTCCTCCTGGCTATAGTGACCAACACCTTCCAGAAGGTGGTGGAGCTGCTGGCCCGGCAGCTGAGGAAGCATCCAGAGGAAGGCCGGGAGCTGTGTGGGTCGGCGACCCCTGGCCTGCTGGACTTCCTCCAGGTGGTCCAGGCCTGGGAGAACCTGCCGGGGAGCCCCCTACAGGGGGTCTACTCCACGCTGTTCGCTGGAGTCATCGTGGAGATCAGACACCAGCTGCAGAAGGTCCATCAAATATCATTTATGTGCTTTTTATAGAAGTCAATAAGTGTATTGTATTGGTTCCACACCTGGTTTAGTACCTGGTTATATCGCTGGTCTCACACCTGGTTTAGTATCTGGTTATATCGCTGGTCTCACACCTGGTTTAGTACCTGGTTATATCGCTGGTCTCACACCTGGTTTAGTACCTGGTTATATCGCTGGTCTCACACCTGGTTTAGTACCTGGTTATATCGCTGGTCTCACACCTGGTTTAGTACCTGGTTATATCACTGGTCTCACAGCGGAGGTGTGATGGTTGTCTGGGTGCAGGAGTCCCAGCAACAGGAGGAGCTGCTGGTGCCTGAGAGCGTGGAGGACCTTCCTCCTCTCTCCTCCGTCATCCTCGCCATCATCCTGAAGACCCCCGCGCTGACCAGGTAGCACACACACACACGCATGCACGCACACACACACACACGCACGCACACACACACACACACACACACAGTGTTGGTGAATTGTGTGTGTGTGTGTGTGGTCCAGGGTGTTCCTAGCCGAGGTGTCCTCCTCGCTGGACTCGGAGGCGGTGGACTGTGTGAGCGGTCTGTCCGCGTCGCTGCACATCCTGCACGTCATCAAACACAGTGAGTCCCTGTCTACATCTACATCTATAGATCTACAGCTCTAGATGGGAAGTCCGGCCGTGTGACCCTGTTGTGTGTGTGTGTGTCCAGGCGGTCAGGCCCGGGCTGCGGTCAAGAGTACGGCCGTGTGTGTCCAGAGACAGTTGCAAAAGGTCTCACCTGGCCTCGGGGGCCACGCCCACAGGTACTCACCTGGTCACCACATCATGTGACCTGCTGAACTGGTTTGAACGTGGTTTAATCTGGGTTCACTCTTTCACCTGGTTTTACTCATTAATAACTTATCTATTTTAACACTTTACTATTTTAGCTCTTAATCTGGTTTAACTCTTTCAACTTGTTTAATTTCATCCGGTTCCACCTCCTTAATCTGGTTTACCTCTTAAATGTGATCTGGTTTAAAAGTTTAATGTGATCTGGTTTAACTCTGAGATGTGATCTGGTTTAACTCTGAGATGTGATCTGGTTTAACTCTGAGATGTGATCTGGTTTAACTCTGAGATGTGATCTGGTTTAACTCTGTGGTTTAACTCTGAGATGTGATCTGGTTTAACTCTGAGATCACTCCTGTGTGGCTGTGGGCTGCCTTGTGTCGCCCCCCTAGTGGGCAACACGTGTTTCTACGGCCAGTGTTCGTACTACTGCTCCACGGAGCACGCCGTGTGCGGTCGGCCCGCGGCCCTGGAGGGCTCCCTGGCCGCCATGCTGCCCGACCTGTCGCTGGCGGCCCGGAGGGCCTGGAGGTCCCCGTGGAGACGCTCCTACAGCCGCAGCAAGCGGGCAAAGTGCGTTCAACTGAATCAGGCCATTAGAATAGCCTAGAAAATAACGTGTCATCAATCATAATATCAACGATGGCACCTTTTACATGTTGCCTTCTATAACCTTTCATTGCAGGTGGGAAACGGAGGCAGACTATTGTTCCGGGGGCAAGACGACGGCGCCGTACGACAAGGGTATGAGGCTGGTGGACTTCATAGACCTGGCCATACTGGACTACCTGATGAGTACGTTTAGAGTACAGCATGGCCTACTGTACGTGTCATTCAGACACTGTTGGCTCTAGAGGCTGCTGGTGATGTTGGGTTAGTGTTGGTAGTGTTGGCTCTAGAGGCTGCTGGTGATGTTGGGTTAGTGTTGGTAGTGTTGGCTCTAGAGGCTAACTGGTGATGTTGTGTTGCAGAGAAGGGCTATCTGTGTATCCCGCTGGTGCTGTCCGTACTGAAGGAGGTGACGGAGCACAGCGTTCCCGAGGAGAACCAGGAGGAGAGCCAGGGCAGCGTCCTCCTGGCTATAGTGACCAACACCTTCCAGAAGGTGGTGGAGCTGCTGGCCCGGCAGCTGAGGAAGCATCCAGAGGAAGGCCGGGAGCTGTGTGGGTCGGCGACCCCTGGCCTGCTGGACTTCCTCCAGGTGGTCCAGGCCTGGGAGAACCTGCCGGGGAGCCCCCTACAGGGGGTCTACTCCACGCTGTTCGCTGGAGTCATCGTGGAGATCAGACACCAGCTGCAGAAGGTCCATCAAATATCATTTATGTGCTTTTTATAGAAGTCAATAAGTGTATTGTATTGGTTCCACACCTGGTTTAGTACCTGGTTATATCGCTGGTCTCACACCTGGTTTAGTATCTGGTTATATCGCTGGTCTCACACCTGGTTTAGTACCTGGTTATATCGCTGGTCTCACACCTGGTTTAGTACCTGGTTATATCGCTGGTCTCACACCTGGTTTAGTACCTGGTTATATCGCTGGTCTCACACCTGGTTTAGTACCTGGTTATATCGCTGGTCTCACACCTGGTTTAGTACCTGGTTATATCGCTGGTCTCACACCTGGTTTAGTACCTGGTTATATCGCTGGTCTCACACCTGGTTTAGTATCTGGTTATATCGCTGGTCTCACACCTGGTTTAGTACCTGGTTATATCGCTGGTCTCACACCTGGTTTAGTATCTGGTTATATCGCTGGTCTCACACCTGGTTTAGTACCTGGTTATATCACTGGTCTCACACCTGGTTTAGTATCTGGTTATATCGCTGGTCTCACACCTGGTTTAGTACCTGGTTATATCACTGGTCTCACAGCGGAGGTGTGATGGTTGTCTGGGTGCAGGAGTCCCAGCAACAGGAGGAGCTGCTGGTGCCTGAGAGCGTGGAGGACCTTCCTCCTCTCTCCTCCGTCATCCTCGCCATCATCCTGAAGACCCCCGCGCTGACCAGGTAGCACACACACACACGCATGCACGCACACACACACACACGCACGCACACACACACACACACACACACAGTGTTGGTGAATTGTGTGTGTGTGTGTGTGGTCCAGGGTGTTCCTAGCCGAGGTGTCCTCCTCGCTGGACTCGGAGGCGGTGGACTGTGTGAGCGGTCTGTCCGCGTCGCTGCACATCCTGCACGTCATCAAACACAGTGAGTCCCTGTCTACATCTACATCTAGATCTATAGATCTACAGCTCTAGATGGGAAGTCCGGCCGTGTGACCCTGTTGTGTGTGTGTGTGTCCAGGCGGTCAGGCCCGGGCTGCGGTCAAGAGTACGGCCGTGTGTGTCCAGAGACAGTTGCAAAAGGTCTCACCTGGCCTCGGGGGCCACGCCCACAGGTACTCACCTGGTCACCACATCATGTGACCTGCTGAACTGGTTTGAACGTGGTTTAATCTGGGTTCACTCTTTCACCTGGTTTTACTCATTAATAACTTATCTATTTTAACACTTTACTATTTTAGCTCTTAATCTGGTTTAACTCTTTCAACTTGTTTAATTTCATCCGGTTCCACCTCCTTAATCTGGTTTACCTCTTAAATGTGATCTGGTTTAAAAGTTTAATGTGATCTGGTTTAACTCTGAGATGTGATCTGGTTTAACTCTGAGATGTGATCTGGTTTAACTCTGAGATGTGATCTGGTTTAACTCTGAGATGTGATCTGGTTTAACATGTCATCACTGATCTCTCTCCAGGTTGATCTACGAGTCTTCAATCAAGACGTTAAATAAAATTCTGGATTCCTGAGTCATCTTCTTGTTGTCTTCTACTGTGTGGATGTCTTCAGGAATTAATGTTTCCATCTGTCCTTTGGTGTCTCTACTGCGTCTGTCTCTACTGCGTCTGTCTCTACGGTGTCTGTCTCTACTGCGTCTGTCTCTACTGCGTCTGTCTCTACTGCGTCTATCTCTACTGTGTCTCCACTGGGTCTGTCTACTGTGTCTGTCTCTACTGTGTCTGTCTCTACTGCGTCTGTCTCTACTGCGTCTGTCTCTACTGCGTCTGTCTCTACTGTGTCTCTCTACTGTGTCTCCACTGTGTCTGTCTCTACTGCGTCTGTCTCTACTGTGTCTGTCTCTACTGTGTGTCTCCACTGGGTCTGTCTACTGTGTCTGTCTCTACGGTGTCTGTCTCTACTGTGTGTCTCCACTGGGTCTGTCTACTGTGTCTGTCTCTACGGTGTCTGTCTCTACTGTGTGTCTCCACTGGGTCTGTCTACTGTGTCTGTCTCTACGGTGTCTGTCTCTACTGTGTCTCTCTACTGTGTCTCCACTGGGTCTGTCTACTGTGTCTGTCTCCACTGGGTCTGTCTACTGTGTCTCCACTGTCCAGGGGGCGGGGTCTGGGTTGTGTGTTTGACCTAACTCATTAAATATCTATAGTATATCTATATCTATATCTATCTATAGTATATCTATATCTATATCTATAGTATATCTATCTATAGTATATCTATATCTATATCTATCTATAGTATATCTATATCTATATCTATATCTATCTATAGTATATCTATATCTATATCTATATCTATCTATAGTATATCTATATCTATATCTATAGTATATCTATCTATAGTATATCTATATCTATATCTATATCTATAGTATATCTATCTATAGTATATCTATATCTATATCTATCTATAGTATATCTATATCTATATCTATAGTATATCTATCTATAGTATATCTATATCTATATCTATAGTATATCTATCTATAGTATATCTATATCTATATCTATAGTATATCTATCTATAGTATATCTATATCTATATCTATCTATAGTATATCTATATCTATATCTATAGTATATCTATCTATAGTATATCTATATCTATATCTATAGTATATCTATCTATAGTATATCTATATCTATATCTATATCTATCTATAGTATATCTATATCTATATCTATAGTATATCTATCTATATCTGTATATCTATATCTATAGTATATCTATCTATAGTATATCTATATCTATATCTATATCTATCTATAGTATATCTATATCTATATCTATAGTATATCTATCTATAGTATATCTATATCTATATCTATAGTATATCTATCTATAGTATATCTATATCTATATCTATCTATAGTATATCTATATCTATATCTATCTATAGTATATTGCTGCTTGTTGAACAAATGGCAAAATCATTTAAACACAATAAGTCATTTAAACAAGGACAGAGTTTAGATCCACAATCGCTCATCAACAAGTCTAACCCCACTATGGTTACATCCACGACACCTAGACCCCCCATGACATCTAGACCCCCCTCCCATGACATCTAGACCCCCCCACATCCATAGACCCCCCCCCGACATCTAGACCCCCCCACCACGACACCCTAGGACCCCCCATGACATCTAGACCCCCCCACGACGACCTAGACCCCCCGACGACAATCGTAAACCCCCCCCCATGACATCTATACCCCCCATGCCACCTAGACCCCCCCCCACGACATCTAGACCCCCCCACCACGACACCTAGACCCCCCATGACATCTAGACCCCCCTCCCGACACCTAGACCCCCCCATGACATCTACACCACGACACCTAGACCCCCCCACTGACATCTAGACTCCCCCCCATGACATCTAGACCTCCCCTCCAGGTCATCCAGGTAGATCTCTTCAGCCTGGAGCGTCCAGCACCTCGGACAGCGCTCAGCAGGTGAGACCAGCGGACCCGAACCCACCGGTCTTCCTGGTCCAGGTGAGACCAGCGGACCCGAACCCACCGGTCTTCCTGGTCCAGGTGAGACCAGCGGACCCGAACCCACCGGTCTTCCTGGTCCAGGTGAGACCAGCGGACCCGAACCCACCGGTCTTCCTGGTCCAGGTGAGACCAGCGGACCCGAACCCACCGGTCTTCCTGGTCCAGGTGAGACCAGCGGACCCGAACCCACCGGTCTTCCTGGTCCAGGTGAGACCAGCGGACCATAACTCACCGGTCTTGCCGTCCGCCCGTGAGGTGGACCAGGAGGTGTCCCGGGAGGGAGACCAGGAGTTGTCCCGGGAGGGGGACCAGGAGGTGGACCAGGAGAAGCAGAGCGCCAGCAGCAGGACCCGACGCGGCGCCTCCATCTCAGATCTCATCCATCGCAGCTTCCCGCGAAAACACGTCGAGCAGGAAGACCCGTCAATCAAACCAATCAACCAACCTGATCACTGATCAATGATCAGCTGAGTGGCGCGAGACCTCGTTGCGTAATAATTGACGTTTTCTGCAGCTCGCGGCCGGCGCCCCGCCTGCTGACGTCATTGCACGCGTGACGTCACCAACACGCATGGGGGTTCATGAACAACATGATGAATACACATCATATATACTGTATGTATACATATATATATCCAGAATATATATGATGTGTATTCATCATGATGAATACACATCATATATACTGTATGTATATATATATATATATATCCAGAATATATATGTGTATTCATCATGATGTGTTGTTCATGATGAATACACATCATATATACTGTATGTATATATATATATATCCAGAATATATATGATGTGTATTCATCATGATGAATACACATCATATATACTGTATGTATATATATATATATCCAGAATATATATGATGTGTATTCATCATGATGAATACACATCATATATACTGTATGTATACATATATATATCCAGAATATATATGATGTGTATTCATGATGAATACACATCATATATACTGTATGTATATATTACAGTATACTGTATATATGTGTATCATCATGAACAACACATCATGATGAATACACATCATATATATACTGGATATATATATATATATATTAGTATATTATATTCCACACCGTAGACAGAGACATCATTCAGCCCAACAACACAAGTCTGCTGAAATGAATAAACACAGGCTCACACATATATATATATATATATATATATATATTATAGTATACATTTTTAATGGCATTGAATCTTATAATGGACACATTGATATATCATGTAGATAACATACATATGATGTACAAATACAAACGCAGTTAAATAGTGATTATAGGTGAATCCACTCGCAACGTGATCAGACAACATTTAATGAGTTAGGTCAAACACACAACCCAGACCCCGCCCCCTGGACAGTGGAGACACAGTAGACAGACACAGTAGAGACAGACACAGTAGACAGACCCAGTGGAGACACAGTAGAGAGACACAGTAGAGACAGACACCGTAGAGACAGACACAGTAGACAGACCCAGTGGAGACACAGTAGAGAGACACAGTAGAGACAGACACAGTAGAGACAGACCCAGTGGAGACACACAGTAGAGACAGACACCGTAGAGACAGACACAGTAGACAGACCCAGTGGAGACACACAGTAGAGACAGACACAGTAGAGACAGACGCAGTAGAGACAGACACAGTGGAGACACAGTAGAGAGACACAGTAGAGACAGACGCAGTAGAGACACGACGCAGTAGAGACAGACGCCAGTAGAGACAGACGCAAGTAGAGACAGATCACAGTAAGAGACAGACGCAGTAGAGGACAGGACGCAGCTTAGAGACAGACCACAGTGGAGACAGGACACAGTAGACAGACCCAGTGAGACACAGTAGAGATAGACGCAGTAAGACAGACCCGCAGTAGGAGACAGAGCAAGTAGGACAGACACCGTAGAGACAGGACGCAGTAGAGACAGGACGCATAGGAGACACCAAAGGACAGATGGAAACATTAATTCCTGAAGACATCCACACAGTAGAAGACAACAAGAAGATGACTCAGGAATCCAGAATTTTATTTAACGTCTTGATTGAAGACTCGTAGATCAACCTGGAGAGAGATCAGTGATGACATGTTAAACCAGATCACATCTCAGAGTTAAACCAGATCACATCTCAGAGTTAAACCAGATCACATCTCAGAGTTAAACCAGATCACATCTCAGAGTTAAACCAGATCACATCTCAGAGTTAAACCAGATCACATCTCAGAGTTAAACCAGATCACATCTCAGAGTTAAACCAGATCACATCTATTAATAGATATAGATATAGATATACTATAGATAGATATAGATATAGATATAGATATCTGTATATCTGTATATCTATATCTATATTTGATGCATTTGCAGTCAGTGATATAACACACGGGCCAGACCATCCTGTACAGCAAGCTGAAGTTAAAGTTTTAAACCCAGAGTTCAGATGTTCTGATGTTTGGTTGAAGGGAGACAGAGGTGTGTGTGTGTGTGTGTGTGTGTGTGTGTGTGTGTGTGTGTGTGTGTGTGTGTGTGTGTGTTGTGTGTTGTGTGTGTGCTCTCTGCTGTGTGTGTGTGTGTGTGTGTGTGTGTGTGTGTGTGTAAGAGTGTGTGGACAGAGTGTGCACGTATATGTTGGCCTGTACGAGAGTGGCATTATATTTAGTATAATACCAGACCTCATAGATACACCACCCAGAGCTCATAGATACACCACCCAGAGCTCATAGATACACCACCCAGAGCTCATAGATACACCACCCAGAGCTCATAGATACACCACCCAGAGCTCATAGATACACCACCCAGAGCCATGAGCTCTGGGTGGTGTATCTATGAGCTCTGGGTGGTGTATCTATGAGCTCTGGGTGGTGTATCTATGAGCTCTGGGTGGTGTATCTATGAGGTCTGGTATTATACTAAATATAATGCCACTCTCGTACAGGCCAACATATACGTGCACACTCTGTCCACACACTCTTACACACACACACACACACACACACACACACACACACACACACACCAGCAGACACTACACCACCCAGAGCTCATAGATACACCACCCAGACCTCATAGATACACCACCCAGAGCTCATAGATACACCACCCAGAGCCCATAGATACACCACCCAGAGCTCATAGATACACCACCCAGAGCTCATAGATACACCACCCAGATCAGAGCTCATTGATACACCAACCAGACCAGCGCTCCAGAGTATCTCTTCTCCATCCTCTACATACTTCTTGTATCATCTGTTGCTAGGTAACCCTGTCCCAGAACCTACACACACCACCACCATGTTGGCCGTGTGGAAGGTCTACTGTGTTATGTTCTGTGTATTTTGACGCCAAATGTTCTCCAATATGATTAGTACTATTATGCTGTTGTAACTCCCTCTCTCCCTCTCTCTCTCTCTCTCTCTCTCTCTCTCTCTCCCTCTCTCTCTCCCTCCCTCTCTCTCTCCCCATCTCTCTCTCTCCCTCTCTCTCTCCCCCCTCTCTCCCTCCAGGTTGCCTGTTTGAGGAGGATCTGTGCTCTTCCTATGAGTTCTGCACCAACGGTGAGTCCCTCCCAGCTGAAAGGTTGAGGGTTCAAATCCCAAACTGTAGACGATCTACAGCCGCAGCATCTAGAGTTACTATAGATCTAGACTAATATACAGTAGATCAGAGATGACACTGATATTAGCTGGTTGTCTGTGGCTCTAAGTGATACCAGCTGGTTGTCTGTGGCGTGTCTCTCCCAGGCTGTTGAAGATAACACATCCTATTCTACTTCCTCATCTCTCTAATCCAGTGACAGCCGTCGCCGTGGTAACACACACCTCTCCTCCAGAAATATCACACACAGATATATATAATAGTATCTATGTGATAGTATCTATGTTGTGGTGTAGTTCTGGGTGAGCTCCGGTCTGTTTGGTCTGCAGCTCTTCTACTTCCTGCTTGAGAGCTCGTTAGGCAAGGAGCAGAGGAAGTGCTGTTGCCATGGCAGCGACAGCATCCTCCCCATCCTCTGCTATTAATACACTGTCTGGT
>PIJE02002202.1:74296-79264 GCA_002895965.2 Coryphaenoides rupestris
CACAGCGCTCATTGGATAATCACTTTTTCTACCCAGGAATCGCTGTCTCAGACAGGTTCTCCATCTGAGAACACTAACTAGTTAGTACTACTATCAAGCAGTGAGTTCTACTATTAACCAGTGAGTACTGCTATTAACTAGTTAGTTGCCAACTCGCCGTTTCTGTTTCCGCTTCTGAAACACAGAGACGGTAGGAATGAGTTTCTGCTGGTTCACCTCCACTATGTCTTTGGCCAGATCCAGGGTCCCCGGGTGCCCCCCAGGGCCCTCTCCCTCCCCGGGCTGGGAGGCCGGGCCGGGGGGAGACAGGTAGGGCAGGACCCTCTCCTCCAGCCAGGCCATGCTGAGCTCCAGGGAACACAGGAAGTCACGACTCTCTGGGGACTGAAACAACAAGAGAGGGAGAGAGTAAGAGAGGGGAGGAGAGAGGGAGAGAGTGAGAGAGGGGAGGAGAGAGGGAGAGAGGGAGAGAGTAAGAGAGGGGAGGAGGAGAGAGGGAGAGAGGGGAGGGAGAGAGGGAGAGAGGGAGAGAGTAAGAGAGGGGAGGAGAGAGGGAGAGAGTGAGAGAGGGGAGGAGAGAGGGAGAGAGGGAGAGAGTGAGAGAGGGGAGGAGAGAGGGAGAGAGGGAGAGAGGGAGAGAGGGGAGGAGAGAGGGAGAGAGGGAGAGAGGAGAGAGGGGAGGAGAGAGGGAGAGAGTAAGAGAGGGGAGGAGAGAGGGAGAGAGTGAGAGAGGGGAGGAGAGAGGGAGAGAGTAAGAGAGGGGAGGAGAGAGGGAGAGAGTGAGAGAGGGGAGGAGAGAGGGAGAGAGTGAGAGAGGGGAGGAGAGAGGGAGAGTAGAGAGGGGAGGAGAGAGGGAGAGAGTGAGAGAGGGGAGGAGAGAGGGAGAGAGTGAGAGAGGGGAGGAGAGAGGGAGAGAGGGAGAGAGTAAGAGAGGGGAGGAGAGAGGGAGAGAGGGAGAGAGTAAGAGAGGGGAGGAGAGAGGGAGAGAGGGAGAGAGTGAGAGAGGGGAGGAGAGAGGGAGAGAGTGAGAGAGGGGAGGAGAGAGGGAGAGATGGGGGAGAGAGAGAGGGGAGGAGAGAGAGAGAGAGAGGAGGAGAGAGGGAGAGAGTGAGAGAGGGGAGGAGAGAGGACAGATGGGGGGGTAGAGAGGTTGAGAGGTAGCACCGTCTCAGGAATATGAAGTGAACTTCAGACTTCTGCTTCCTTATGATTCACACAGCGACTCATCCAGAGAGGACACTCTGTGAAATGCCTCAGTCTGGTGGAGGTGGAGGTGTGGCGGAGGCGGAGGTGGAGGTGTGGTGGAGGTGGAGGTGGAGTGTAGGAGACAAACTCACCGAGGCGTGGTGCAGGTGTGCGGCCAGCCGGCCCTGCAGTGTGAAGGCCTTCAAAGCCACCTGGACTCTGGTGTCGGTCCGGTCCGCGGCACCGGAGCTCAGGGAGGAGTACAGCACCTCCTGGGGACACACAACGTGGAACAGTTACACAATGTGGACCAGGTGCACTACATGGACCCATGACCAGGTGCACAACATGGACCAGGTTGCACAACATGGACCAGATGCACACTGGACAGGTGGACTACATTGGACCAGGTGCACTACATGGACCAGATGCACTACATGGACCAGGTGCACTACATGGACTACTAAGGGAGGAGTCATGTTAAAGTAAGAAGTTAGGGTAACATGTGTAAAGGTTCTACTAAGGGAGGAGTCATGTTAAAGGGAGGAGTCAGAGAGGAGGTCCTACGCTCCAGGCGCCCAGGGTGGTGTGCAGCTGCGCGAGGGAGGCCGGGTCAGCAGGAGGAAGGTGCTCCCTGGTGGAGGAGCGACCCAGCAGGTACTCCAGGTACGAGAGGGCCAGGCCCGGCTTGGCCTCCACCTCCTCCTGGATCCGCACCCTACGACGGTCTGGGGCCTTGTCCTGAACACAACAACACAACACGGCCCGAGGTCCATTACTATACAGGATGTTAGAGGTCAGAGGTCAGCCTGGCTAGGTAGACCATGTAGGGGGTGGTGGTCTTACCGGGGGCGTGTCCAGGGAGAGCCAGCGGGTGAGCAACTCCAGGACCTGGCTGGTCCGGCCCCAGCCACACACACAGTCCAGCAGTTGGCCGAACTGCAGAGGGCCCGCACACACACCCATCTGCTTCAGCTTGGACAGCACCCCACAGCTAACACACACACACACACACACACACACACACACACACACACACACACACACACACACACACACACACACACACACACACACACACACACACACACACACACACACACACACACACACACACACACACACACACACACACACACACACACACAGAGAGAGAGCAGGAGGAGGGTCAGGACCACCACAGGAGGATGGAGGAGAGGATGAGAGGAGAAGGTTGGCATGGTAACAGATGTGGGAAGATAGGAGGGTGATGGGATAAGGAGAGGAGGAAAGGAGTTACCTGAAAGTTGGAACGGCAGCTGGAGGCATCAGAGACGCGAGGAGCACCAGAGGAACCACACAACGCTCATCCTGCACACACACACACACACACACACACACACACACACACACACACACACACACACATACATGAGAAATTCCAACAATCTCCTACTGACTCCCAGCTCTCCTGCTGACTCCCAGCTCTCCTAGCACTGTCTACTGCTGCCCTTCTGCTGGGAACTACCTTCACTGTCATATTTACATGGATGGATCTTACCACCATCCTGTTCTTCCTGCACAGTTCCCTCCTAGGATGACTAAAGTATCTAACTGGTAACAGCAGCAGGAGGCCTTACCTGGAAGGGTTTGGAAGTACTTGGAGATGACAGAGCTGAACTTGGCCACGGTGTACTGGTACGCCTCCTTGTTCTGGAGCAGAAGCCTTGTGGATACTCCTCCACAGAACCAGCAGAACCTCGAGCAGGCTGGCCACCAGGCGGGTGTCCCTGAGCACACAGCAAGTTGCCCATCTGCAGACAGCAGCTAACTAGTTAGTAACTAACTCGTAATTAGTTACCAACTAGCACAGAATAGATTCTGGGAACAACAGCATTTAGGACTATTAACTAGTTAGCACCACCACATGAGAAACACGACACAACGTAGTAGTAGTAGTAACTGCTAGACAACCAGCGGTGTCTGCTAGAATGTATATTAGATGATTCCAGTAGTCCTGTCATCTGTACTAATACTGTGTTTATCTCACATTGTCGTTTTCCTTGTTGCCGTCGCTGAGCTGACTGTGTTCCACCTGGCTCAGCTCAGCATGGCTCAGCTCAGCCTGGCTCAGATCAGCCTGGCTCAGCTCAGCCTGGCTCAGATCAGCCTGGCTCAGCTCAGCCTGCCTCGGGAGGCAGGTGTTGAGAACACGACGAATGGACAGCATCAGTTTCACTGGAACAAGAGATTACAAACTAAATCAGTCTGGAGTCTTCAAAGCGTTCTGTAGAACAGTCTGGAATCAGTCTAAATCCATATACATACATTATATTACTGCTAGTACCTAGTACCCAGTACTTGTATATCTGGTAGTACCTACAGTACTAGGTAGTAGCTACAGTACTAGGTAGTACCTATGTTGCTGGGCGCCGTGCAGGGAGGCGTACTGGTAGTAGCTAAAGTACTAGGTAGTAGCTACAATACTAGGTAGTACTACAGTACTAGGTAGTACCTATGTTGCTGGGCGCCGTGTGCAGGGAGGCGTACTGGTAGTAGCTAAAGTACTAGGTAGTAGCTACAATACTAGGTAGTACTACAGTACTAGGTAGTACCTATGTTGCTGGGCGCCGTGTGCAGGGAGGCGTACTGGTAGTAGCTAAAGTACTAGGTAGTAGCTACAGTACTAGGTAGTACTACAGTACTAGGTAGTACCTATGTTGCTGGGCGGCGTGTGCAGGGGAGGCGTACTGGTAGTAGCTAAAGTACTAGGTAGTAGCTGCAGTACTAGGTAGTACTACAGTACTAGGTAGTACCTATGTTGCTGGGCGCCGTGTGCAGGGAGGCGTACTGGTAGTACCTACAGTACTAGGTAGTACTACAATAGTAGGTAGTACTATGTTGGTGGGCGCCGTGTGCAGGGAGGCGTACTGGTAGAAGCGGCGTGCGGCCCGAGGGTTCATCTGGATCAGGGTGATGCAGCGACAGCACCATTCCTTCTCGGACTCGTTGACCGGGAAGAAGGACTTGAAGAGCAGGTCCACAACGCGCCTGCAGACCGGCGGGGAGTCGTGCTCCAGGCGGGCCAGCAGGTGGTCCATGCTGCACACGTCCCAGAACTGGGGAGACCACACCACACACACCAGTTAGCATTAGAGTAGCATAAGGTTAGCATTAAAGTAGCTTAGCAGTGTTAGCATCATGCTACCTTAGCTGCGCGGACGGCCTTGACCTTGAGCAGCATGTCCAGGAAGGTCGAGCGGACCTTCTCTGAGGTGTCATGGAGGCCGTTCTTCAGGAGGGGGAGGAGCTTCTCCAGCACAGGGTGGCTCAGAGGGTTGTCCAGCACTACGCTCAGACACTAGGGGTGAGACAGTACAGAGACAGGTCATTAAGGAGCAGGTAGGGGTTAGACAGTATAGAGACAGGTCATTAAGGAGCAGGTAGGGGTTAGACAGTACAGAGACAGGTCATTAAGGAGCAGGTAGGGGTTAGACAGTACAGAGACAGGTCATTAAGGAGCAGGTAGGGGTTAGACAGTATAGAGACAGGTCATTAAGGAGCAGGTAGGGGTTAGACAGTACAGAGACAGGTCATTAAGGAGCAGGTAGGGGTTAGACAGTACAGAGACGGGTCATTAAGGAGCAGGTAGGGGTTAGACAGTACAGAGACAGGTCATTAAGGAGCAGGTAGGGGTTAGACAGTACAGAGACGGGTCATTAAGGAGCAGGTAGGGGTTAGACAGTACAGAGACAGGTCATTAAGGAGCAGGTAGGGGTTAGACAGTACAGAGACGGGTCATTA